>VDFB02270287.1:0-84608 GCA_007258455.2 Sequoia sempervirens | reverse complement strand
TGATTAAATCTTATAATCTCTAGTCTTTATGTTTTGTTTGCAATAGTGTAACCATGGTCTCAAAAGGTCTTTTATATAAATTAGCATTTGGAGAATTGTGCAACTTCTATCATTTTTTTGCCTTGGGTTTCCTGATCTCTTCCATAAATGCTTGTTGAGATGCCCCCATTTTTTTAAGAATTAGAAATAATTTGCTACTAACAATTCAATATTACTCTTGAATTACCCATTCAGGTTCACATTTGTGTCCGAGTATGGAGGCTAGGTTATACCAATATGGCAAAAAAATGGGGTTAGGTTCATCCATACAAAAAAGCATATAAAATTATAACTATATACATATTTGGAGCCTAAAAACAGGAATTAAGTTACAATACCACATAGCATCATATAATAAGCAAAAGCACCATAAAAATTAAGTACATTAATAATTGTCAATTTGTCAAACTTGAATAATTAACCTAAAACAACACGTCTTTTACTTTTTAGCACCTTAAAGTGTTCAACACATTTGTATCGTGGTTACCTATAAATAGAAAAATTTACCTAAATATTTATAAGAGGTTAAAATTTGGCTAAGATATAATTTAAATTATAATATATTATTAACCTAAATGGAATTATTAATATATATCTAAAGTGTCAAATCAGGTACGGGTACATAGGTACGATGGGCCAGTATGGTGGATTTTTTGGGGGGAGTTGGGTTCGTTCATACAATATATACTAAGTTTACCAAATCGGAATTGGAATTGGAATCGGGTACGTGGGTACGGTACGTTGGTATGACAAAAATAATTTGGGGGTTGGGTACAAGTACAGGTACACCCATACGAAAAACATATATATATATATATATATATATATAAAATAAATATATAATATACAAATTTAAAATATCCAACTTAGAGTATGGCTTTTAGTGGGGGTGTTAGTACATTTTTATCGTTTTCATTGAGTTAATTCAATATTCATAAAAGGATGATATGAATTTTTTCAAATGATTACAGATCAATTCAATAAAGTACAAAATTGCTCCCTCCACCTTTGTGTAGCACAAAATAAAACAAACAATAATAATCCTCCTGTTGCGGGTTTTTTCCCTTTGTTTTCACTTTTATCGGCTTTCAAAAAGTCAAAATCTGCTCGAAACGGTCAAAAACATCTGGACTTACATCACCTTCCTAATCACTGTAAAAACAATGATGGCAAACCTAAAATTGATTCCTAAGCAGCAAAAACTAATTTGTATGCTTCCCAAAGAGATTCAGAATTTATCTGACATACCCAGAGTCAGCCGTAGAGGGTGATCTATCTACCATTTAGAATATATATATATACCATTACATTCATAATAAATACATATAGATTATATCCATATATAATTATTATTTATATTTAATGATATAGTATATTGTTGACTCTCTAATTTTCCATTTTAATTTAATCATACAAATAAATATTAAAAATAATTTAAAATAACAAAATATATATTTAAATTATACAATATAATATTTTATAAGTTCATTTTGAATGAATTATATAAATAATATAATTTATACTATTTTAATAAAATATTATAGAATAGGGTATCCTTGGTATTTAATAAACATTATAGTATAATATTTAATATACATTTCCAAAATTCTAAAATTATATAATCAAAACTATAACATGTTAATGTTTGCCCTATCCCAACTGGTTTCAACCAACTCGACAAGTTAACATTCGCATTAAAAAATGGCCTATATGTATTAATATCAAACCATACATTGACAACTAAGTTGAAAAAGTTGTCACTTAGCAAAGGCATATCAATTGCAAATTGTTTGCAAATATAGAAAACATTTGCTTAGCTTGCGTACAAAAACTTTAAAACTTCATTGTTTGCAGCTATCGCAACATGAAAAATTGGCAAATTGTCAACTAAGTCATTTTAGAGCTCTTTTCCTGCATGGAATCAGTTTGGGAAGCTAAGTTACTCATAGAATCACGCAGGTGCAGCAATCTTTTGGTGGAATTGTTTTGATGTGAAAAAACCAAACCCTAATCGAGTCCACGAGAACTTTTAGCTTGATTTTGATTTCAAGACATTTCATACCCAAAATTAACAAGTAAGTACGTCGATTAGGCAACGTATATATATTTCAACCCTGATGTAATTATTAAATGTCAACAACCAAATAGAGGCAACCACCACTATCCACACACCATGTATTCATTCATTCATTACTTATCAATTATGTACATCATCTACTCGATTGTATTTTAATAATTACACTATTGTACATTCTAAGTAACAACAATTACAAAAGCGGGCTGCACTGAGGGTTGGTCAACAAATTTAAGTTGAGTATATCGTAAACGATGTTCTACTGCCCTCCTAAAGACACAATCACCAACTCCAAAGAGATGGAAGAGGAGCAAAGCCCTACACTATTCCCTACAAGGACCTTCCATGAGCACATTGATTTCAAGCTCTTCCAAAAATAAAGGGCAATAAAGAGCAAAATGCATAAAAAATAAAAAAAAATTACAAACATCTTCAAGCACATTCACCTGAGTTAAGCCCAGCAACAAAATCTGGGTTTGTTTGGCAATGACTTGGATAGCCTTGCAAGGCATCTAGACCAAGACCAAGACCAAACAAGGTTTCAACTCAACCGAACGCACATCTAGGCGCTTTCCAAGACAAACTGACCCAAATCCAAAGGTTTTCTTGGATGAACCGATAATGGATATTGTATAGGGCACTAGATATGAACTTAATTACCAAGAAACTCCAATATAAGAATGTGGACCACATCCTCATTGCCATACTTGTACCCACAATTTCTGGCAACTACAATTATATATAATATAGTTATCTCCTTATTCATTTACTCACATATCCTAATTTGATTGGTGTCCCCATCCCTGTATCGCACCCATACCCCCACGTCTTTTGGTAACTATGGATATGAAAGATGTTAATTTTTCCTTCATAAATCAATGGGTGATTGTGCCTAGCATTCACAATTGACACATCAAGTAGAGTGGAAGGAGTATTCAAACTATTTGCTTTATGATCAAGCTTGAGATCCTACAATAACCTAGTATCTCATGACCATTTTGTATCAAGGACGACTGAATATCCTATAAAGTTTATGTAAATCAATTATTTTGGGGAAAAGGAATAACCACATTTATTAGAAGAACAGTAATAATTAAGTATTGGCAGAAGTTATTAGAATTAGTATAGAAAAAGAATAGACCTATTAGAAATATGCAATTTCTTTTTGAAGTAATTATTATTATGAAACTTTATGACAAGCATTAACCCTCTAGAATACTAGTAAATTTGTAAACCTTACTGAAAAATCAATTATTGACATTGATTAAGACAAAAGAAAAGGATGAAAAATCATTCCTACAAATGAGTTGCCAAAAAACATTAGTAAAAATAAAACTTCGCTCAAAAACAACAAGAAATAGCATTACTATAAAGAAACTTGGTTCAAAATACCAAAAGATGCCATTGTTGAAAGAGACTTCCTTGAAATTTGAGAAACATACATTGTTAAAAGAAAACTTGGCTTGAAATGCTTGGAAGGAAGCATCCAAACCCTATCAAATTGGAGGAAAAACTTCAAAACTATGCTTCCCAATAAAGTATAGTCGAAATAATTGAAATTTAGAAATCTAAAATTCTATTACCTATCCTTTCATTAGCCAAAAAATTCAAAACATAGAGATTCTGACAAGACCCATGATAACAAAAAAATAGCATAAATTCATCCCTTCAGTTAAGTATCAACACAATGGTCTGCCCAGCTGGACATGACCTAGCAGTGAGACAGCAATTTCCATGATTGTTGCCAGGTTCAATTCACATTGGAGATGATAATATCATTGCATGAGCTGCATCTATGTGGGCCAGATGCAGATTAAAACTGGGTGCAAATCTTATCAGCAAATAAGCTGCCAAAATATGGCTTAAAACGATAAATGTGTTATAAACTTATAAGCTTGTTAGTTCATTCCATTTAGTTTTGGGGCTAGTGTTACAAATTACATATAAAGACAAGGAGAAAATCTATAACGAATTACTTGGATGTTGAGGCAAATACTTAAACCCAGACTGCTCATTTTCTTAGATTTTCAAAATTAATCAAAATAATACTTATTATAATTTAAAATTTGAAGGCAAGAGCCCACTTACGCCAGCAACTTGAACGATACAAGAAACACAGGAAAATAGACATTGAAATAAGGGTAAGGCATATATATGAACAAGTGTACAACTATATTATAGTTGAATGTCATCAAGAGGAATGTAAGTACCCATCTGCCCACCCACGAACAAGAATATTGTAGTGAAATATGCTATGACCCAAATTTGAAAGAAAAAAAAATTCTCCAACCATTTGATCAAAACCATGGAAAGAACTCAATGCCATAAGAGGGAAACACAATACTCCAATTAAGCCACAAGGATTTCAAACCACAAGTAACTCAACTCTATGTCACTTTAACCTTAATTTACCATAAACCCTGTAACAGAATCCCTTTAAATTCTATTAAATGTACAACATGGGTTCTAGATTACAAATTCCACGCCTTAAACCAGTAAAACCAAAGACAACCTAAATAATTTCAACCAAAATTCATTAAGCATGAAAACTGGAAACTAGCAAAAACTGCTATAGGCACGAGAAAAAAAAAAAAAACCCAGATACCCCAATAATTTTTTTAACTTTATCAAAAGCCTTAAGAATCAAGACCACAAAGCATGGGTATCAAAATAAACAATAATCTATATAGACCAAAGAAATAAGAATAGCATTGCAAAAAAATAATAAAGCAGGAAGCCTTAACACAAAGTATGAAAAAACATAGCACACAACCCATATTTGGCAGAAACCCTAATTTTATTTAAGGCCAAAACAACCCAACTCCCAGAATTATAAAGAAATAAATTCCGCAATGCAGATAAGAAATGCAAACTTATGTTACAACCAAAAGAAACAGGCGTGAAGCCTAGAAACATAGGGAAGAATGCATGATACCAAACCCATATATTTAGTAATAACTAATAACACTAATTTTATCAAACATTCAGAAAAAACCATATTCTCACCGATGTTAAATATTGCCTAAAAAAAAAATTCCTCAATGCACACTAGAAAAGTAAAAATTGCACTACAACAAAACCATGAAGCAAAAACCCATTTCCCTTGATTTCCACATTATAGACCACAAGCGTGCAACCAAAAAAATTATGCAGAAAGTCTCGGAAACAGGGTAAAAAATACATGGCAGGACATCATTGTTTTGCAGAAACCTAATTCCACCAGTACAGGTTCAAAAACTAAACTCCGATACATGTAAAACATGGGTTTCTGAGGAAAAAAAATCCACATCAGACCAGATGTGTTAATTTGAACTGCATAATAAAACAGTTAAGAAAAAACCCGTGGTAGGAAATCATCGGAGAATTCCTAGTTTCATCAAATCCTTTAAAAAACCAATTCTCACATGTGTAAGACATGGGTTTTAAGCAGAAAAAAAAACAGCATTGCAGACCCAAAATGCCAAATTAATAGAAAAATCTAAGGACGAAGTAAAAAAGAATAACAAGCATACAAGAAACAGTGCCAGAAACTTACACGGCATGAAAACCTTATTTAGCGGAAACCCTAATTTTATCAAACCCTGCTCAAGAGACTAACTCTTACAAATTTAACACATGAATATTGAAGCAAAAGTTTCGCGTTACAGACTACAAATATAAATTTGATTAATAATTAAATAAATAAATAAAAAACATTAAGCGAGCACGAAACCCTTATTTCGCAAAAACAATTATTTCACCAAAACCCCTTCAAAAGATAAATTATGACAAATGTAACACATTTTTTTGACGCAAAAATCTTGTCGACTCGATACGTTATAAGAAACAAAAAATAGAAAATAAATATCGAGTAAAAAATCATGCTGACCTTGCATCGAGAGAGATATTTCGAACAAGAAGGCCAGTAGGTGCAGAGGATCTCCTGTCTCTAAATCCTCTGAAGCGCTCCCTTTCTCTGTAGTCGTCGTAGCGCGGCTTTCGGCGAGGAGGGCTTCTGCTGCGGCTTCGGCTTCTTCTGGGGCTGTAGCTCCTGCTGCGGCTCATGCTGCGGCTTCGGTTTCTCCCCATTGCTTTTTTTTTTTGTCTTGCTTTCTTCCAGGGGATTATGGCAGTTTAAATGGGTGTGTATATTTTATATGGCAAAGTTTAAAGGGATTGCAGATCATGCAAACAAACTGGTAATTAACGAGTATTAATCAACCTAAAAAAAAATTGAAGGTCCTCTTTTTCATAGCCGTCAGTGGGTTTTGTTGTTTCCAAAATTCCTGGCCGTGTCGACTGAGGTCGTGGACGGCTTGCATTTTATATATTTTTCTGTTTCCCGGAACTTTGATTGGGGTGGGAGTTCTCTCTTCCTAGTTGGGGTGGAAGGAAGAGGGGCCCAAATTTGATGGTGCTATGGTCGTATTTAAATATTTTTGTTATAAATTATAATTAAAATTTTAACAAGACTATTTGAAAAAAAAAAAATAAACAATTATATTTTTTAATAAGATTGGTCTAATATATTTTTTATTTAAATAATATTTTTTCAATCATAATTAATAAAGAATGCAAGTCATATAATAGAAATCATTTTGATTAAAAGAATGAATTGCCAATATCAATAAATAATTAATAAGATTAAGGAAAAAAATCTAAGGCTTATCACAAGTAGCCCCTCGATCCTCAAAAATATTAGTTACAAGTCTTATTTAAACAAATGTATATCAAAACAATAATTACATAATAAGTAGGAACTATCAAAATATCAAGCATTTATCCATGTAAAAAGCTATTTTAAAATAATTGCCAACCTAGAATTCATGAAGAATCTTCAACTATTGTAACACCATCAAAAAAAAATTGTTAAACTCTTGATCAACATCTATGAGAATCAAAATAGTGATTGGTTAGGAAGGAACTTGTGATCTAACATAAATGCTTCTTGACGTATAAACAATGAGAATTATGTTGTCAAGACTAGTAACGATATCAAGATCATAATATATTGGATCTTCTTTAGTTTCACTATCTTCTAGACATCCAACATTATTATCTATGTTTGTCCACCACTCAATTTGAATTATATCAAATTTATGCAATAGGGCTTTCTCTCAATCTAGTAGTTTGTAAAACTTGCTATTAGGAATTTTCAAAGTCATGGTAACATTAAAATAAAAGAGAATTTATGTGAGCTCCCAAATAGACTCAGTAAGGATTATTATTTTATCCTTGAACACCTCATCATTCCTAGTCATCCACAAGTGTCATAAGGCTCCAGTAGACAAATTAAGCCATAAGCAATCTAGGTCCTTATTAAAGCATTTCACATATCCAAACAAAATTTCACACCAAGAAATATTATTTCTACTTATCCACCCTAATTTATCTCTTAGTAGAACATACCAACATTTTTTAGTAATTTTATAATAAATAAATTAATGCTCAATAGTTTCAACAATATTGCAAATAATATAGATATAAGGACTAATATTGGGATCTTTAAGAATAGTACCTATAGACAACTAAAATAAATTCTCACATTTCTATTATTATCACCCCATGTTCATCTCGCATATCCTCTTCTAACATTAATTAAGTAAATATTATTTAATTAATCTATATTATCATTCTTCTAGTGTTAATCAAATAAATATTAACATTTTAATAAATAAATCTAACCTCTCTTCCAACATTAACTAAATAAATAATATATTTATTTAATTAAATCAACCATTCTCTCATAAATTAAATAAATACATAATATTTATTTGATTCATCTAAAATCTCCCTCATCAGTGGTTGAATAAACAAATTAAGTTTAATTGATTAATTAAACAGTTGCACATCCCCCCACTACCTTGTTTAAAAAATAGCCATGCACAAGGCTCCAAATGCACAAATCTCTAAAAACACCTTTTTTAATCCTCACGTTCCATCAAAAATGAGAAAATTTGCACCCTTCATCTCTTTACAATGTTTACACTTGATCATGTGCATCAATCACAAGATGTTACTAGTAAGCTTCTTGTTCTCTCTTTCAGATGGATCAACCCTCTCCCTCCATTGTACAAGATCATATTATTCCATCAATTTTCCTCATCCTAGATCTATAACAACCATTCCTCAAGCCACTTTTTAAGAGTATAAATTCAATGCAAGACAAGGTCGTCCTATCAGAACAAGCAACCATATCACCTCTCAACAACATCAACCCATCCCAAGCACATCACATGGTCATCAAATTATTTTTTTTGAGAATTTTGTTCTCTTTTCGTCATTTGTTTTCATTCCTTTTCTTGATCAAATGTGTAATTGTGTGTAGAATAAGAACTTTGTTCGTACATTGTTCTATTGTGTTGTGTTCTATACTTTGTTATACACAATATCAATAGTGATCTTTTTAAAAATTAGCAATCACCTAAAGAAAACCTTCTTAGACTCGGGATATTTAGACCATAAGTGATCAAGGATGGATTCCCAATTTTTAACAAAAAGGGAAAAGTTCCACTAAAGGTTAGGTGTACCAAAAATCTTGCGAGTGTCAATCAAAATAATAAATACCTCTAATTTTTTCCATCATCAAGGGTGCACCATTCTTCTATGTTATGTTATGTTACTCAAAAAAATATATTAAAACTTGACTAAATAGGAAAATTCACACCATACAGAGATTTTTTTAAAATGGTGTAGGCTTTTTCCTAAGTAACAATAATTTACAACCTATCCTAAGGTTCTACCCATGTAACAAGATAGCCACTTTTTAAGATGTCACTAAAAACTTTGCATCTTATTAGCCTCCAAACCTTTATCAAAGCAACTCCTAGTAAGGACAAGAGGTTTATCATTGTAATGAAGGTTCCATCAAATAAACTTATAGCTAACGAGGTTTCTCTTATTTATAGAAAACATCTCATGACCATTGATCAAGTTCTTCGCAAACTCTCAAGCTCTACAAATGTTACAAAATACCAAAGAGCCACTAGGTTTGACATAAAATTTACCAAACAAAGTGGCATGTGGGTAAAGACCCTTTCAAAGCTTATATTTATTTAGGGAGGCAAGGCTAGTATTATTTTATTATTAAAATCCTCCATGGCTCAAAGTCATCCAATGTTGGTGTAATTCACTTAATAGCCAAAGCAATACTTTAAATTTTAAGATCTTTCAACTCCATACGACCTAATTTTTGAGAAAGACAACACCATGTTTTTTCATACATTTTCCATCTTAATATGGGAAAGGTTTGACCATCATTTGAAGTATCATAATTTCAAAAGTATGAAAGAGCTAAGAAAAAACATAGTATATATTAGATGAAAATGAGACATTTTGGAAATCTTTTCCCTATTAGCCAAGGATAACAAATAGCCCTAACATTTGGTGTTTTTTCTCAATTTTATTATAGACCTAGTCCCACATATATTTGGTGAAGGGATATATGACAAAAGGTATATATCTAATAATTTTGTCTTTCCCTAGTCCCAACCAAGTTTTTTAACCATTCAAGAGGGTTAAAATACCAATTAGGTACAATCAATTTACTAGAAGAAATCTCTGATCTTGAAGCCAAACAATAGATTTTGAGCCTTTCCAACTTGTTATTAAAACGACTCTCTTCAAAAATAAGAAACAAGGTTGTGTCACTAGAAAATTAAATGTTCAACTCCTCAATATTATCCAACAAAATAATACCTTTAATAAGAGGACCAACCTCAATGCTTCTAAAGATATAATGCAAAGCATCAATGGTAATCACAAAAAGACTAAGTGCAATAAAGCAACCTTATTTGATAGTTTTATGCAAAGGAAAAGGATCAACTAATGCATCGTGACCTCCACCTATGCAAAAGCGTCCTTGAAAATAATCTCCACCATCCTAGATAATTTATTAGGAAAACCATTTACATGAAGCATCATCAAAATAAAAGGCAACTCAATTTTATCATATAATTTCTCAAAGTCTAAAGGGCCATACAAACATTTTGACTATATTTCTTATCCCAATTTATACCTTCTCAACTAAAAATAAGATTTTCTAGAATATATCTACATTTGATAAATCTTTTTCCGTGAAGGAGAAATAATCTTTGAAAAAATAGTCATTGGCCTAATAGCTAATGCTTTAGCCATGATTTTGTATGGCATATTAAGGAGAATAATCGACAAATTTTTTTATCGATACTTTACCACCTTCTATAGGTAGTAATTTGATTACACTCACTAATTCCACTCTCACGAGTTCCACCTCTAATAGATTCCTCATAAACTTCTAATAAATTTGGTACAATCAAAGTTACATATTTTTTGTAAGTCATTTGGGAGTTCATCATATGTGTGTGATTTTCCATTTTTTAAATATTTTATAGCTATACGTATTTTCATTCATAAAAAACGTTTGCTCGACACTATTGCATCATTCTTATCGATTTTGCTTGGTATAACATTTTTGTAAATCTCTCTACCATTTGAGTTTGTGTTGTCACATTTGAAAGAAAAGATGTCCACATAAAATCTTTAATTTAAGCAACTTTTATACTATCTTGCTCAACATTAATACTACCATCAATCTTAATGGAATGTATATGTTTCTTAACAAACTTTTCTCTTGGCATAATGATGAAGTATTTTGAGCCTTTCTTGCCCTTTTTATCCAATTATACTTATCCCTAAGATTATCTCCTCATGTAATAAATATTTGATGATATGCACATTTATGCTTAACCTTGACCATACTATTCTGAAGATTAGTATTGTCAAGATTTTTCTACAAAGCCTATTCACACTAAACCAACGTTTCTTCAACCTCAAAGCCAAATTTCCTCCTATCAAAGGATTTCTTTTTTTCCAATTGTGATCAAGATGATTTTTAATTATTAGTAAGGTCAACCCATATTGAGATGAAAAATTTAGAAGAAATGATACTTTTGTCAATATTCATAATTGTTTGAACTCCATTAGAATAATTTATTTTTACTTGTAGTGATGTTCAAATTATACAAAGTATTTTTTAACTTTTTAGAATCATTAGTAGTCCCATTAAGAATGACAACTATCTCAACAAGGTGATGATCAAACATAACTAGAGGGATGACCTTTACATAGTTACTACCTTCATTATTACAAATTTGAAAGGCATGCTTATTACGATAAAAAATTTCAAACCTAGAATAGACTTATTATGACCCTTATTATTATTGCACCAAGTATACCAAACACTTTTACTATTTTTTTTATTCTTTTCAAGGGGCTTAATCAAGTGGAGAAGTCTTTTATATTTGTAACCAAAAAAATCACTACCTTTCCATGAAAATATGTTCCCCTAACCTTATCTTTCTTATGCTCTATTATATTATATTCCCCTTTCATGATCCAAATAATTTTAGTCAAGTCATTTCAGGCACACACAAATGTTATCCCAATATTTATTTCACTATTTTCAATAATTACCCAAATAAGCCTATTATGGGGAGAGCAACATAAGCTAATTATCTAAAGAGCTAGAATATCAATAAACATAATAGTAACACCTCATTTTCCCTACCATGATCAGGGTAGATATTTTTTTCCTCTTTCCATGAAAATTTAAAAAATATTTTAGATTAAATCCTACCACTTTTACTCCTTGAATAAAAAGTGTTGAGATTAAGGTGATGTTAACCGTACAAATTATATGTACTAAGTTGAATATTAAACATATTGGGAATGGGTATTTAGATGCCCGTGTAAGTAGTTCAAATGTATTACTATTTTATTAATTATCCATGTAACTTGGAATATTAGTTGCAGTGGCATTCATGACGGAGGTTACCAATGACAACGATAATTAAAAGGTGATTTGACTTCATTTACACCATTTTCTCACCCATAGGCATTAGAAGAGAGAGCGGGGTATCTTTCTATGATGGTGGGGTCCATATTAATTGGTAACTCTATTTTAGAGTATCATACTTGGGAATGTGTTACACTCTTCATATGAGTCAAAGATGATGTTAGTTATAGTTAATATTCATGGAGTGTTAAGTGATTAGTCACTGGGGGCATTGAATTTTGTCATACAAATGAATTTTGATAGTTTTAGCTTTGGGATGTTACTAATAGTTTTCCTCTTTAGTTATCTATAAATTAGATGCCTTGGATAGTTTTTTTGGACCACACAAATCAAAGTTGATCAACTTTAACTCCCTTTTAGCTCTTTAGTTTGATTTTTAAAATAGTTATCTTTGTTGTTTAGATAAGATTCATGCTTCACATTACTTAATAGGTATAGGCATAGTTGGAAAACCTACAACACCATCATTTTTCATTTTCAAGTGCTATCATAGTTAGTATGACCAAATTTTGCATCTCATAAAAGAATTATCAACATTCCTCCTTCAATGAGTTGAGCAAAGTTTCTTGAAAGTGAAAACTCACACTTGATTTTTAACAACTTTTCTTCCTCAAATATAATTAAAATAACTATACTGTCACATTCTATTTTAAGTGTTACCTCTCAATCATCTAATAAGTTATGTGGCATCATTGCTAAATGACCATTGAGAAGAATAAGTTTCATTTTAATTGAGGAAGGTATATCTAATATTGTGGAGAATTAAATCTAGAATTCCTAGTGATTTTAGTCAAATTGTCCCCTCTCCTTTAGCTTGTAAACTTGTTTTATCAACCAAATATATGGAACCACAAATTTCTTCATGAAACTCTTCAAATAAGTCCCTTCAAAAATCATGTGTTGTATGGAATTATTACCTATGACCCAAGCATCATACCAAGTTAAATTCATTCACATAAAATTAACATCTTCTAATATGGAAAGCAAGCATTTACTTATAAATTGAATTGAACGTGATAATGATATTTTCTTCTTTCTCTTGTTTTCTTCCTTCTATTTTGATAGGATTTAATCTTATCCTATGATGTTTTGCATCTGTATGCTCCATTCTACTATGTCAGTTGCAAATAAAGTTTTATTTTTTCATTTTGTTTCTCATGGTATTGACCACTGACTATGCCAATTTTGCCTCCTTGACCTTTATTTATTTATTTTCCTCTATTGTTTCTTTCATTTTTGAAAGATGGAACTTTATTATAAGTATTACCTTTTTATGAGCATCACAAATATTCTCTCTTGTGGTTTTATTCTCTTTTCTAAAATATTTTTCTCTTTCAACCAATTGGTCAAACTTGAATAACTTCAATTGATTGGTTAATTGCAATGACTCTAAATAGGTTGAATATGTGGGAAGATATGCATACATGCATATGCATAAATCAATATATGTATATATGTATAAGTACATATATACACATACACACATATATATTATATATGTATATATACTGTTAGAGTAATCGTGCATTAGTTGATAATTAATTACCCTTTAATAAATTATTAGTCTGATTTATTCTCATGCACTTAAGCCAAACATAGGAGTGCTTTTATGCTTTTAGGGTTTTGCTCCTATATAGCACTCAACCCTCATTGTGATTATAACTCGAGTTTTCATATATTTTTTATAGTCTCTTGCTTCTATAGCTTTTTCTTGTTGAGGAATATTGCACATATTGTTTGTAGATCTCTTGCATAGAAGGTGTCTTTGTTCATTGTTTGATCCTATGGCTCGTGGTTTTGTGGTTTGATTCTGATACCATGTTAGAATTGTGAAAAACCATAAAAGCACGAGCCACAAGATCGAACAATGAACAAAGACACCTTCCATGCAAGAGATATGCGAACAATAATTGCTATATTCATCAACAACAAAAAGCCACAAAAGTTGTTAATGTCTTTTTTTGGGATCTTGCACATCACTTTGTGCCTTATTGTACTCACACTATGTTATAAAGTGTCATGGGGGGTTTGATGTTTTTCCTTTGTTTGTAATCATACCTTTGTCAAGTGAGTGTCCCTTCCGCTACAGTAGCCTCATATGTGTGTGCCTTTGTTTGCACACCCTTTATATGTATTTCAAGAAACAAAGATTGTACGCTTACTCACAAAAAGAAAGCAATTACTTATCCTAAAGATAATTAATTGGTAGGGTAAGGTTGGCTGAAAGGTGTAAGGTTAAGTATTGATTCCATTATATTGATGAGGTTATTTTTACCTCATCACAATGCTACCTTGAAATGCATTTTTTGTATTCTAATTTTCTTTTTAATGCAATAGAAATTGTAATCATGTCATCTATTGAATATGATAGGATCCTTTGTATAGTGTTCGTATTTATAGTGATGTTAATTATTGATCTTGTCAAGCCGACTTGAGATCATTTGTATCCCATTTTCTAATTTGCACGAAATTAATTTGTGATGATATGAGTCTTTCTTCTAGATCCAAAATCTATGATAAAATTGATAAGGGCTTGTTATGTCATTGATTGTGGTACAGTAAAGAGCGGTACTTTATTTTTTTGCAATGATGTTTTGTAAGAGATACATACTATGAAAAGTCGACTGCTATATAGCAACTTGGCAAATCGAAGTAAAATTATTCTTCGTGTTTTGTAATTTTCATTCTTTAAGTGAAATTAAATTGTTGATATAGGAGACATTCATGTTGGGGCATGTCACGAATTTTGTTTATATATCTTTGTATTGACTTGGTTTGATTTTAAGTATGACACAATATTTTTTCAATTGTAGAAGTGATTTTTTTTAATAATGTTGACGTCAAGTGACTTGGATTGGGTGTTTATAATTGTTTTTGCAACTGGAAGACAACCTATTTCTAAAATTAGTGTGTCAAACTTTGTTTCGCATTCTTTTTCAATCTCTTTGGAGTACTTTTTTGATATCAGTTGAGAGGTTGTCTTTAGGTCCTATCACTGTAGTTGAAAAATACATCAAATGTATCAACTGGGTAGTGTTCAAAGGCTATAAGCTATATGTAACGTCTTGACTAACTCTCAAATTTTCTGAATGCTCGTAATAGTTGAAAAAAAATCTTAACTAAAAGGCCTTTAAACTAGAAAGCATAAAATTGTCTAAGTTAAAAAGCTTGAAATTATTAAGCTAGAAAGCATCAAATGATTAAACTAGAAAGCTAAAATGATTAGACTAGAAAGCATGTAAATTACTGAAAAAGAAATGCTTGCAATGAAATCATAACAACTATCAACTAACATCTAACTGTTAACAAAAAACCAACTTAGCAACCTACAACTAATGACCAGAGTGGGTGCTCTGAAATTTCAAATAAACAAAACTAAAGATTATAAACTCAAACTACAACCTGTAGGAATAACTTAATAGAGCTTGACGGATACAAATCACATTCATTCACATTTATCATGTACAAAATAAAAACAACCTAATTTGAAAATGAAAATACTTATCTATTTATTCTACGATTCCCTCAAGTGGCCAGTTCTTGGTACTGCTACGCTTAACTCGAATCACATGAACTTATATAACTTCAAGATTAATCCATCCAAGATAACTCCATCACACAGTACTAATAACTGGTAATGAGACTGGAAAAACTTATTTTATTCATATCAAAAAAGATGTAATGCAGAGGCATAATTCTAAAGTACATTATGACAACATAATGATATCCAATATCATTGTATCTGGCTGTTACATATTTATACAAAACTACTAACAAAATCGTAGATTTCATATGGTAAAGATTACCATTGAAAAATTCTTTAACAAAATTAAACTAACCAATGGACTTAGGTCCATAGCATAAAGCATTTAAAATACTCGGGGTGAGCCATAAAGTTTGTAAACAGAAAATAATAGAAAGCATTAAAAGACTCGATCCACTATGCACTTCCTAAAATTCTGGCACCTAAACTTTCGGTGCTCGTCTTCAACTACTTTGAAGTCTACTTCAAAATCCACTTAGCTAAACATAATGACCGATCGTGCATGATGACCTGTACAATACTAAAAACTATATCATTATGTTAGCGCTAGTCAACTTATTTCAATCAATTTTAGGACATAAAGATTATATATTTTTCAGAAAAAAAAAGTAAGAAATTACTAATCCCAAAGATAAATAATTGGTAGGGTGAAAGTGATTGGGAGAAATAAGGAAGGGTTTCTAGCTTATTATATTTATGAGGTTATTTTTACCTCATCATTTCTCCCTCTTTAAGCTTGAGCGGATCCTGCTCTTTTCTATGCTCTCACCCTTCAATTTCCCCTGTTCCTGTTTAACTTTTCATACTTAGCACTGAGGTCATATAGATCCAATGCCTCACTCTCCCAATCAATAAGGTTTCTAAGGAAACCCTCATTGAATCTAACTCTTTCTTCCCATGACTAAAATTTCTCAGAGTTTTGATCTGTAGTAACATGCACTGCAGGGGGTGGTGAAAGCAGTAATGGAAGTCTATATCTTATTCCCATCCAATCAGTCTTAAGTTGTTGTAGAATATCTGCCACTACCTTTGCTCTTTTGCAAGCCCACTTAAGATTAGTTGGTGAAATTACCTCTCTCCTTTTGAGGTTCATAGGAAGAGGAATGTACCTTTATTCATAAGCATTCAATGCTATCCCTATCAAATCTGGGTCATGTACTCTGAAATGCTGAAAGAAATTTTGAAGGTTATCATTATACTTATTCCTTATAGTTTTATTGACCTTAATACTTTGGAATTGAGCTCGAAAAGCAAAAGGTTTCATATTAAGATACTGAATTTGAAGACCAACAATCCTTTTTTCCTGTGAGTACTCTCTTGTCCTCTCTTTCCACTGAATCTAGTTTTGCATTGTGGACATAAATGACCTGAGTTGAACTTCACGTACAAAGAAATTAATAAAGAAATTTGTATGTCTTGCCAGGAACAAATTGTGAACAAAGAATTCACATAAAAAAATTTGTTGAGCAAGAGTTGATTCTCTAAATATTTTTACAAATTCTTTATCATTGCGATCATGTGGAAGGTTGTGGGAAATTCTTAATAGTTTCCATTTTAAGAGTTGTCCATTTAAAAACATGGAATATAGTATAGATGGCCTCCTATAGGCTAGCAATAGTTCACCAATTTGACATGCATCTATTTTAGCTTGATAAAGCCTATCATATGACTCTTTTAATAAAAATATCTCTTTCTTCAATCTAGCATTTGCTATACTTGCCTATTTCAGAAAACAACATCTCTCCATCCATGTCACCAACAATGGAGGTATATGAATTTGGAACCATTCCATTTATGTTGGTTCAATTTGTATCTCTTTGGAATCCATTGTTGGATTAACATTAATCTCCTGCAAATCATGTTCCAACTGTTAGAAACCAAGATATGAGATGCAAACCAGAAAAACCTTCCACAGAAGAGAAAATCAGAAAAAGCAAGAGTTTTGCAAAAGATGTGTAAAATATTATTATTCAGGAATTCATAATTACACGAGATGATTTGCTTTATAAAAGCAAAGTATGCATAACCCTAATCTTATCTTGAGCAAAAAGATAGCTCAACAACATAAGGATAACAACCCATAACCAAGAAATTAAATAATGCCTAAGTAAACTTATGTAAAGTGTAATTAAATAATTAATTACACCAACACCCCCCATAAGTGCAACTTAGGGAGAAGCAGATTATTATGCAAATGATGTGAGATGGGTCCCGACAACAAAGGCCTGATCAGGTACCCATTTACAAATGCAAAGAGAGAGAAAAGCCAGTGGGAAAATGCCCCCCTCAATGAGATGAACTGTTGCAAAGAATCACTGGAAGAACACTAATGAAGCAACACTAGAACCCCAAATCTGGCAAGCAAGGAAAGATACTTTTGTTTGCAAGAAACCATAATGGAATCACAAATGCAACGACAAACTTGATGCCAAGGAACATTAGAAACTCACATACTAGATCAACCTTGGAATCTGTAAGCAACAATAGATGAAAGGAAAAATGAAGCCACCCATAATGATGAGAAAATTTGGAAGTTGTGTCTCTCGATGTCGATGCCAAACTGAAACTAAAATTGCCCCATAAGACGAGTACCATCAAAATTCTAGAACATTAACCATAAAAACATGGCCTTCAAACTGAGAAGGATTTGAACCAATGCAGATCAATAACCATAAACTCCCAATGTGAAGCGTGAACCGATGCAAGCCAAAGATGTGTCTAGCTATGCAAGAAAGAAGCTAAAAGAGACAATAGGAAACCAGACAAACTCATGTGAGTTGTCACTAATACAAAGGATGGATGCAAGAACCCCCTCCTTAATGGAACTTTATATCAGCGCGTTATTACAATACCCAATGATTACAAAAAGAGAGAATGCAAAACATGTAGAAACTACAGAAACAGAAGTGAAAATGCAAACCTAGTGCATGAAACAAAAACAAATGCATGCAAAAAACAAGGTACATATCTTCTGAAAAGGACCTCATATCTGCATAGAGGCTGAAACCAGCTTTCCGATACCGCTTGAATCATGAAAAATGGATATGTGAGTCAAAAGATACGTCTCCTGAAGTGAAAATAGCAACATGAGACTTTCGAGGCTGAAAAAGGCATCAAAAAAGCAAAACCAAAAAATCAAACCTGTACCATTGTGTAGAGTGTTGAAATAGCTTTCCGACGATATCTCATTTGAAAAAAGGCCTTTATTTGCCCAAGTTATGCCAAAAAGAAAAAAAGCCCTATAAAAGGGCAATTTCCTAATAATTCAATTCAGAGCATACAAAATAAGCATCTTTGGTTCAGCCTCGTCCTCCATAAAACCGGAATCACCGGCAGGGCTAAGAAAAATCCTTTGGTGTTGTTCGCGATTTGGTGCTCCCCGGTCACCAATGTGACCGATTACAAGGCTTTCAAAGAGGGTTTCACCGGACTTCGCAGACTTGGTTCCTCTACGTGACCCCTTTCGCCTTTAAGGAGCAAGCAGTGGTAAATCGAGAGATAACCACTCCCATGGTAATGGAAGATCTGGTACCGGTCGGCGAAAGGGCAACTGCCGGTGGAGCCTATTTTGAATCGTCACAAGTAAAACTAATAATTTTTAATTTTAATTTTTGATTTTTTTCAATATGTGTCTCGTATACGCCGCCTTAAATACATAATGACCCTCGCACAAATTTTGGCCTCCCAAATTTACTCATGTCCAAATTAGGACAAATTTTATATGAAAATAGGGGCTTTGGGCAATCAGAATCTAACGGTGAGGTCCATTTTGGTCCAAAATGCCCAAAATTAGGTGACCCCCATATCTCTCAGAAAAATCACCGAGCTTGAAACCCTCGCAAATCTGGAAAACGGTGACCAAAATCAAAAAAACAAAAGTCAATCCTGACTTTTTCCAATGCTTTGAATCCAATTGAAAACCCCAATCTGATCCAAGATGCTGCATAAATATACTCAAGGAATGAAACCCTCGAGGGACCCCGAATGAGCTCTACAATGTATTCCTCCAAAAATGTTGAGAAGGGGTTGCAAATCAAGGCTCTGATACCATGTTAGAAACCAAGATCTGAAATGCAAACCAGAAAGCCTTCCACATAAGAGAAGATAAGAAAAAGAAAGAGTTTTGCAAAATATGTGCAAAATATTATTATTCAAGAATTCATAATTACATGAGATGATTTGCTTTATAAAAGCAAAGTATGTATAACCCTAATCTTATCTTGAGCAAAATGATAGCTCAACAAGATAAGGATAACAACTTATAACCTAGGAATTAAATAATGCTTAAGTAAACTTATGTAAAGTGTAACTAAATAATTAATTACACCAACACCAACTCAACAATTTTGCTTAAAGACACATGAAGCTCAAATTTTTGTTTGTCCTTTTCTTCTTCAAAAGTAGTAAATAATTGCATAAAATTATCTGTTACACTTTTGATTTGTCTATCTTTTTCAAACAAAATTGTCGCATACCTTTTACTTTCCTCATTCCACTATTGTATCTAAAATTACAATTGTTCAATAGTCTTATCTTTTTGTTATATTTGCATTTTAAAATTTGCAATTTCTTGGTCTCTCTTCTTTAAAACTACAGTGTGTACTTCTATCTCTTCATGTTGTTGATTGATTTGTTCTTTATTTCCTTTCAACTAACATTTCAATGGAGCAATTTCTGCTTTTAACTTCTCTAGCCCCATTTCTCTCTAATCAAATTCCTCAACCCCTGTATTACCAGAAAAAGGAAAATTGGGGATTTCAACATCATCATTAATCATATGCTCTTCATCATTTACCTCAAATAGAACTTGGTCAGTAACATTAGTAGCTAGGGGAGATAGCTGTCAAATTCTTCCTTAACATCCATATGGTGTGGTGATTGTTCCCCTTCTTCTTCTTGACTTGACTGGGGTGGTATAATCTCCTTCTTAGCTTCAGGGAATTCACTGGTTGGCTTTGCACTTTCTTTTGTTACTTCATCACTGGGCTAAATTTCAATTTCTAGTGATTGTGCATCAGTATTATGCCTTTTCTTTTTAGGGGCATTTGATTTATCACAAGCTACAGTATCACTAATTTCAATAGATAACCTTTGAATTCTCCTTAAAGGAGGAGTTGTTTGCAATGTTACTTTAGATCTATTTTTCCTCTTGCAAGGAGGCTATTCTTCATCTCCTGAATTTATGACTTCTACATTTTCTGGATGACCTAGGGTTTCTGAAACATTAGGTAAACTTTTTGACGCTTCGCTGTCAATAGCTATTTTGGCCTGTTGGGTTTCAAAAGTTTCTTGAGGTTTAGATGAATGCTCTTCCATATTTTGCGTCGCCTGCTCAAATGGTTCACCCTCTTCAAGGTGTCTTTTAGGCTCTAAATTTTCAAATTTTTGCATAAATTTTTGCCACTTCTTTTCCTTTTTCTTCCAAAAATGATATTTACAAATTAGATGGATGAGGTTGTGATGCTTAAGAAGTCCTAAACCAATTTTAAAATTTTCTATCATGCTAGTAATATAATCACAAAGAAATGCAAGTAAATTAACTGCAACTGTAGGGTTTTTGGTGCCATGGCACAAATGGGTAAGTAGGCGGAAAGGTGGACCTACAATTACTACAACTTGTCCTACACAAGTAAAATATTTGATAATCTAGGCCACTGCTATTTTTCGTGGCTTTGGAATGGACATTCTTTGAAATCCTTTGTTTTTCCCTCTAATACTTAGAGTTAACAAAGGTTGAGGTTCCCCTTCTCTATGAAAAATCTTTACCATTTTCTAATAAGAGATATTGGTAGTTTTTGAAAAATTAATACCTTTATTTTCAAGACTAGATAAACGAGAGATAATCTTAGGACTTACTTGAAATTGCTTACCATGGACTACAAATTGTATATCTGTGAAATTCTCTGTGAATTGTTTCACTAATTGCTCATTGTGCCCCTCAAATTTCTTTATGAACTCTAGCCACCCCACTCTATGGAACAATTCTGAAATATTGCTTAATGCCAATAATTTTTTTGTTAAAGCTGGCTTAGATTTCTGTTTAGTGACCCCATACTGTATTTGTCTTATAGCTTTGCCCAGTTTCTACTAAAAATGTTGTGGTGCTCAAAACTGTGTCAACAAAATTGAATTGCAAAGTAAATAAAATATAATTTTTCAATTACTTGTACTTAATACAAACGATGGGACATGAGTTAACTACTACATTTGAGCTTCGATGTACTTTCATGATTACTTTGCATGGGAAAAAGCACAAAAATTGTCGTACTTCAAGCAAACACACAATTGCATAGTTTACTAAATTTGGAAAGGTGATGGTTCATGCTAGTTAATTTATCTTTATTCAAAATAATTACCTACTTAAATAAAAAAATTGTACGTACCTTAACGTAACGGTATAATTGTATGAGTTGGTGATGAATTTATTATGAACACGGATGGGACAACTAATTAATGGCGAAATTATTATGATGGAAATTTTTTCATAATAATTTCAATTTATTATGATAGGAGATGGAAATGTAGGGCGTGGATTCTAAGGAAATGACAAAATTTAATAATGACATGTGTATGACACTAGAAAAATCAAAGCATTTGGATAGGAAAACAATTTACAAAAAATCTGGAGCATCGCTTGAAGATGCGGTCGGGGTGAAGGATGAAAAGTTCCAGAGCATGCTGAGAGATGCACCAGGAGTGAAAAAGTGAAGAGGATAAATTCTCAAGAATCGTTGAGAGATGTTGTCGAAGTGAAAAAGTAATTTTTGTAGCATCGTTGAAAGATATCGCTAGAATGTAGCAACAAAAATTTCAAAGCATCGTCGAAAGATGTAGCCAGAGCAACAACCAATTTTTTTTGGAGCATCGCTAAAAGATGCAACCGAAAGCAATAAATTTTTTTATAGAGCATCACTGAAAGATGTCGCTGGAAGAAGAAAACAACAAAATTATGGAGCATCATTGAAAGATGCAGGGAGAATGCAACAATAATTTTTTTGGAGCATCGTCAAAAGGATGCCACCAAAAGAAGGAAGCAAAATGAAGAACTTTGGACTTAGACTTTTTGGAGCATCGTTGAAAAAAATGCTAGACTGCAGGAATATAACAAGGAATAACACCATTCAATGGATAAGAGAGGTTTCTTCCCAAAAACTAACTCATATGGACTGAAACTAGTGGTTGATTTCCAAGTTATGTTATAAGCCCAAATAGATTTAGGTAGTTTTGTAGCCTAGTCTTTCCTTCCTAACGAAACTGTTTTGTTAGAATGTTCTCTAACTCCCTGTTAATGACTTCTACGTGACCATTTGCTTGAGGGTGATAGGGTGATGACTTCTTATGGCTTACCTGGAAATGATCAGTGAAGCCTAACAAAACCTTAGACATAAACTGGGCTCCCTGATCTGTGACAATTGTCCTAGGGGCTCCAAATTTGAGAAATTTTTTATTGTACATGAAGTTAGCTACTTGTTCCTCTCTAGCAACTCATAGAGCTTGAACTTCTGCCCATTTATTCAAATAGTCGGTACAAACCAAAATGTACTCTTTTCCTTGTGAGGAAGGGTCTATAGAACCGATAAAATCCAATCCCCATTTTTCAAATGATTCAGGGACTACCTGGGGTTGCAAAGGTAGTTCATTGGATGTAGTAGGTCTCCCTACCCTTTGGCATTCATCACACTAGTTAACATATTTCTTGACATCTTTATGCATAGAGGGCCAGTAATAACCTACACCCAAAATATTGTGGGATGTCCTCTTGGTAGAATAATGGCCTCTAGAAGGGTCATCATGGCAAGCTCTAAGGATAATATAGGTCTCATATGTTCTAACACAACGTCGTTGAACCATATCAGGACCACATCGAAATAGGATTCCATTAATCCATTTGAATGGAGCGCTTTCTTGAATGAGGCATTTCTTATGTTTTGATGTGAAATTAGGTGGCAATTTTGAGGTGGCCAAGTAGTTGGCAATATCAAAAAACCAAGGGGTTTTATTGGAGATGGAAAACATATTTTCATTTGGTAATTCATCTTGCATAGGAACACAATCACCACCATCTTGTTTGATTCGGGATAGGAAATCTGCAACTACGTTGAACTTTCCAAGTTTGTCAATAATGGTCACATTGAATTCCTAGAGAAGCAATAACCACCTGATTATCCTTTCTTTCACTACAGGTTTGTTCATTAGGTATTTGATAGTCAAATTATTTGTGTACATCGTTACTTTGTACCCTGTAATGTAGTGTCAGAATTTTTTGATTGCATGTACCACGACTATAAATTATTTTTCTGTGGTGGTGTAATTCTGTTTAGTGGAGGTCAAGTTTTTGCTTGTGAAATAGATGGCATATTTTCCCCCATTCTCATCCTCCTGTCCTAAAATTGCTCCAATAGCATCATCAGAAGAATCCACATAAATATGGAACGGGAGGTTCCAATTAGTTCCACGTAGGACAAGAGCAGAGATGAGTTTCTCCTTAATGATTTCGAATGATAATTGACACCAAGGTGTCCATATAAACTCTACATTCTTTTGGAGAAGGGAAAACATAGGGGTTGCAATCTTGCTAAATTTTTCTATGAATGTCTAATAGCATCCAACATGTCCTAAGAAACTTCTAACATTAATATGTGTCTTTGGGGTTACCAATTGCTGTATCACCTCAATTTTCTTAGGATCCACCTTATCCCTTTAGTTGAAATGTGGTGTCCCAACACTATTCCTTGTTCCACCATTATTGTACATTTTTGGTGGCTTAGGGATAGTTGATGGTCCTCACATCATTTCAGCACTTTGTCCAAATTTTGAAGGCCCTCGTCAAAAGTTGACCCATAAATAGTGAAGTCGTCCATGTAGACTTCCACATAGTCTTTTACTAGTTCAATGCATATTGCCATAATAGCTCTTTGAAAGGTTGCTAGAGTGTTGCATAGCCCAAAAGGAAGAACTTTATATGCAAATGTTCCCTAAGGGCAAGTAAAATTTGTTTTATCCGGGTCTTCTACGACTACTTGAATCTGGTTGTATCCACTGAATATGTCTAGAAATGAGAAATCCTTTCTCCCAACAAGATTATCCAAGACCTGGTTTACAAATGGTACATGGAAGTAATCTCTATGGGTGCCTTTATTGAGTTCCCTATAGTCAACACACACTCTCGATTTCCCATTTTTCTTTAGAACAACTACTAGAGGCGAAACCCATTTGCTATTAGATATGGGATAGATGAATCCTACTTGTAGGAGTTTCTCAATTTCAGTTTTAACGATGTCTTTCAAAGCAGGATTGAGTCTTCGTTGTGGTTGACAAACAGGTCTAAGATCCTTGGTATAGATATGATGAGTACAAACACTTGGGTGTATTCCTCTCATATCTATATAGTCCCAAGCAAAAGCTTTAGATCTATTCACCAAGATATCAAACAATTTGTGCTCTTTTGGCTCTGTTAACCAGTAGTTGATGTTCAAATTTTTTCCTAGTAGTAACATGATGGTTTTGACCCCTAGATAGTTGGAGGTAACGGTATAAACTTCTCTAGTCAAAGTGTTCAGAGGACAACTATGTGGTATGGTTCTATGGAGTTTATCAATATCCTCGAAGAAGTGATCCATTTTTGGGATGATATAGCTAAAGGATAACGTAACCCCATGAAGCTGGTATTATCAAATTTAGTATGATCTATGTTGATTGGCTGCCCCAAAATTTCATCTACGTCCAACATCTCTTCATCACGTGAGTCCATGGTAAGATTTTCCATATTATTTTCCAGTTCATTCTCCAACTCTTCACCATGTGTTTTGATGACTACCATAGCAAGTGAAGCTAGATCCTCTTGTTTGTTAGGACCATTTGGTTCATCAACCCATACTTTGTCATGTTCCACAAGCTTTGCAAGAGGGTACAAGAATAAATGTTCGCTATTAGGACCATGTGAAATGGTCATTCCTACCTCTTTGCAGTCAATCTTTTTTGCAACAGTAGCTAGCCATGGTCTTCCTAGGATTCTCAAATAACTATGTTTTGGTGTAAGGGATTGGATTATTTGAAAGTCCATTGGATATTCCCAACTGTCAACCTTAACAAGAACATTTTCTAGGACACCTTTGGGAATAGCTATGGATTGATTTTCCATTTGCAACATTGTAGTTGTGGGACGTAAATCAATGAGTCCCAAATTTTCCATCACATCGACAGTCATTACGTTAATGGTTGCTCCTAGGTCCACAAGTGTGTTAGGTATTGCTACCTCATTGATTGTTATTGTTATAAGTGGACTCCCTGGGTCATAATATTTCAGAGTTGTGATCTTTCCAACCAAAAAATTAGCTTGACAACCATTTATGTGAACAGTATTATCTGTTTTGGTTTCCATCCTGGAGTTTTGATACACAACTGTTTGATCAGTTGGTTTAATTTAGGAATATCCTTAATTGCTTGTAACAAAGGGACCTCAATTTGGAGTTGTTTAATCTCCTGAATCAACATGATTTTGGTGGACAAAGACATTTTCAGAGGGTTTTTTAAGGTGGTTGGTTTTAGATGCTCCAGAAAAGGCACTTAAGTTTTCTATTTCAAGGTGGAGTCTTTATTTAAAGGATTAGTTGGAGACTGACCACCCTCCACCTCCTGAGGTAACTTAGATTTCTAGCCA
Organism: Sequoia sempervirens; assembly: GCA_007258455.2. NCBI lineage: Eukaryota > Viridiplantae > Streptophyta > Pinopsida > Cupressales > Cupressaceae > Sequoia > Sequoia sempervirens. The sequence goes on along the minus strand of VDFB02270287.1, from coordinate 58,477 downwards.
GAGATGGCAGAAGGGTCTTGTCTTGGGTACTCACTTGGTTTTGCTCTAAAGGTGTGGAAGATGTATTAGCCATCTCAACAAATTCTTTAATGGGTTCATCCAGGAACTTAACTATGGTCAACAGTTGGAGTGTTTTTCTCAATCTTAACTGCAAATTTCCACAATTTATAACATCAAGTCCAGTCACATTTTCCTGTTCTGTAGAATACACTAGGGTATTCTGATGAATATTCTTTGGATTAGAAACATGTTGCGCTGAAAGTTGTGGTTGGTTGACCTGCTCATTTTGTTGGGGGTTTTGAGGAGGTGGTAAAAGATTCTGTTGTTGATTAGGCATCCTTTTAGGCCAATATAAAACTGGTTTTGAGGTTGATTCCACTAAGGAGTAGGATTTTGAGGATACCATTGTTGTTGAGTTCGGTTTGGCCATTGAGGGTTTCCCCAAGAATGATTTGCTCATTCAGGTGTTCCCCAAGGGTAATCTCCCCAATTAGGTGGTACTTTAGGTGGTGCTTGAGGATAGGGTGCTTCCCATTGATTATTATTCTAGTTGTTTTAGGGCCTCTAGGACGGATTTGAGTTTTGGTCATAAGAAAAGTTCCCTCTAGTTCTTTGATTTACAAAGTTGACCTCCTCCTCAACCAAAGATGTTCTTTTCTTGGAATTCTTGATCACATTCAAGATCTCACATTGGTCAGTGGCATGGCTCTTCTCACAAACTTGGAAAACATCAGTTTTGTCCAAAGGGCATTCTCTTAATAATGTTTGTTTCGACACTTGGGATAGTAGATGGACAAGGTCTCGAGATTTCATGTTTTGGCTTGTATTCCATCCAACATGGTATTTAACTGAACGAGAATGTCAGTTTTAAGATTGGTTATCTCCTCACGCAGTTTACCTATTTCATTGGAACCTTTAAAAAGAATAGTTTTATGAATACCTCCTCGAGTACAGAAGAAATTTTGGCATAACACACATATCCTCAAGTGTAAGTTGGGACACATCTCCTTTTCCCATTAAATCTAGGTTTCTCCTAGCATCTTCATCAAGTCCTTTGAGAAATATGGTCTTCAGAATCTCCAGACTTATGGCTTCTCCACCGCATCATTTAGATAAGAAGATGAACCTATCCAGGTAATCTTCTAGGCTTTCATCTTCGTTTTGTCTTAGCTTGAACAACTCTTCTTTCCTATCGCTAACTCTACAATAACTCTGATATTTATCCAAGAAGACTCCGTATCATCCCAAGAGGTTATCGACCCTAAAGCTAATCCCTTAAACCAACACATTGTTGCATCTTTCAGAGTGGAGGGAAAGAACTTAAATTTTTGGTTATCATTCTTGTAGTCGTATGTTTGACACAAGACTTTAAACTCAAATAGGAACTAGTCAAGGTATTCGGAAGATAAACCTCTGAAGGTTGGCAAGAAGGCTAGTGAAATATTTTTCATAGGCGTCTCATCATCTGCATCTATAGCAATAAAATAAATGAATGTGCATGCTCCTTGTGCTGGGTTAGCGCCATTTCTACGGTCACCCATAACGTTGAAAGGAATACATTCCTCTTCAAAAGTTTTCTCTAATAGCTGAGGCTCTGGGGTATGTAAATGAATACTTTCCTCTACAAATGTTTGTTCTACTGGGTGAATTTATGGGGTATACAAGGAGGTCTCAGGTTGATCCTATTTGATCAATTCTTCGGTAAGTTCTTCAGCTGAGACTTCTTCCTCCCTACTTGTGGTTGGAACGTCTTGTGGGGGGGTTTGGTATGAATCTTTTGTGTGTGCCTCATTTTCTGACCAAGCAAAAAAAGAGGCCAGGTGACTATTTTTGTTCCTAAAAGAGGTATTTTTGTACCAAAAAGTGATAGGATGTTGTTAGGTCCTATCGCTTTAGTTGAAAAATGCATCAAATGTATCAATCGAGTAGTGTTTGGAGGCTATATGCAATAGGAAATGTCTTGACTAACTCTCTTAGATTTTTTGAATGCTTGGAACAGTTGAAAACAAACCTTAACTAAAGAGCCTTTAAATTAGAAAGCGTAAAATTATTTAAGCTAAAATGCATGAAATTATTAAGCTAGAAAGCATAAAATGATTAAACTAGAAAGCATGAAATGATTAGACTAGAAAACATGTAAATTACTGAAAAAGAAATACTTGCAATGAAATCGTAACAACTATCAACTGACATCTAACTGTTAACAGAAAATCAACTTAACCTACAACTAATGACTAGAGTGGGTGCTCTAGAATTTTAGATAAACAAAACTAGAGATTATAAACTCAAACTACAACCAACAGGAATAACTTAATAGAGCTCGACACATACAAATCACATTCATTCACATTTATCATGTACAAAATTAAAACAAGAAAATTTGAAAATGAAAATACTTATCTATTTATTCTACGATTCCCTCAAGTGGCCAGCTCTTGGTACTACTATGCTTAACTCAGATCACACGACCTTCTGTAATTTCAAGATTAATCTATCCAAGATAATTCTATCACACAGTACTAATAACTCAGAATGAGACAGGCAAAACTTATTTTATTCATATCAGAAAAGATGTAACACAGAGACATAATTCAAAAGTACATTATGATAGCATAACAATATCCAGTATCATTGTATCTGGCGGTTACATATTTATACAAAACTACTAACAAAATCCTAGATTTCAGATGGTAAAGATTACCACTGAAAAAGTCTTTAATATAATTCACCTAACCAATGGACTTAGGTCCATAACACAAAGCTTTTAAAAGACTCAAAGTGAGCCATAAAGTTTGTAAATAGAAAATAATAGAAAGCATTAAAGACTCAATCCACTATGCACTTCCTAAAATTCTGATGCCTAAACTTTCGGCGCTCGTCTTCAACTACTTTGAAGTTTGCTTCAAAATCCACTTGGCTGAGCATAATGACCAATTGTGCATAATGACCTGTACAATACTAAAAACTATACCATTATGTTAGTGCTGGTCAACTTATTTCAATCAATTTCAAGAAATAAAGATTATACATCTTTTCATCGAAAGTAAGCAATTACTAATCCTAAAGATAAATAATTGACAGGGTGAAAGTGATTGGGAGAAATAAGGAAGGGTATTTGACTTATTATATTTATGAGGCTATTTTTACCTCATCATCGGTCACTAGCATCTTGAACTACTGACAATTTGTGTTGTTCAAAAAAAAAATTCTTCGATTTCTTGTTCAATACTTGTGTTGCTAATTGCATGTATTTTCCACACTAATCTTTTTATGCTTAGTTTCCTTTGTGTATTGCTTTGAGATTTTGTAATTCTTGGAATAAAATTTGAACATGACTCATTTCAAATTGGTCATTAATTTATTAAACTAGGAACAATTCATAGTGTATGTGACTTGTATTAGTTTGAAATGCCATTATGTTATATGTGTCATTTCTATTTGTTTATGTTGGCCCCATGGTTGCCATTGCACCAAAAGATCAACTTGTTAATGTCTGATACAACCATCAAAGTTAACAGATCTACGAGAGACAATTAAGCCATGGCACGGATCCCAAGGGGAGTGTTAAACATCTACCAACAATCTCCCCCAGAATGTTACCCGAGGGGATTCAAACCCGACACCTTTGACTTTGATACCAATTGTTGGTCCCATAGTTACCGTTGCACCAAAAGATTGACCTATTAATGTTCAATACAACTGCCAAAGTTAACGGATCCATGAGAGACAGTTAAGCCATGCCATGAATCCCGAGGGGAGCATTGATCATCTACCAACAGTTTATGGAGAATAGATGTGCTTAATTTATATGGTGATCGATGACCAAATCTATATTTGTATGTTGAATATTGTTGCTATCCATTGTAAACAAAAGGCATCGCCTTGAATTTTGCCTTTTCCAAATATAATATTGAAAATATTTGTATTTATATCTTTCAATAATCAAAAAAGAATATCAATGTTAAAAGCATTGAATGGTGCAAATATTACAAGTCATTAAACAAACTCTATTGTTTAAGCTTAAGTTAAAGGTTAAGTAGGCTAAGCTAAACCTACCAACATACCACTATTAAAGTAAAGGACATGCGAGTTATTGCTAAGTATACGAATATATAAAACTATTAATATCACAAATATTGCTACTTGAATTGAGAGCTCAAATGAAGACCGATAATATTGTTGTTTGAACTTAAAGTATGAACCAAGTAAATCATAGATAAGCCCTGCCAATATTACTGATATTACTATTTGAAAAAAAAACAAATAAACTATAATCTAAAACTATTAATATTTTTGTTGAAACTAAAACCAAAAACCTTCTAAAAACAAGAAGATATTTAGTAATCTCTCCACTCTTAATAAGACATACCATGGTAGTAAAACCTTTACAACGAATGAATTCATTTGTTTAAATTGTAGTCTAGTTTCAAATAGACACTCTTTTACAACCAATCAACATAAATCATAACCTCAACTTTAAATTTTTTATATAAAATGATTTAAAAAAATCAATTTATTAAATAAAATCATTTCCAATTGTTTTTCAAAAAATTGATTTGTTATAGCCGCATGTTCCTATACCTGTTAGCTCTATTTCTTTGGCAATTCCTACAGTTCTTTTTCTGACACTTTTGCGGCATTAATTTCTGCAACTCTTCCGAATTTGCCTTCATTTTGAAACATTCTTTAAAGCATGGGATGGTGTGTGTCCTCCTTGAGCAATCATTACGCCCCCTGTAAATCATCTCCTATTCCTCTGGTTGCCTGCAATTCTTTTTCACATCCGCCCAATAAGTATTCATGTTCTCTTGTGAAGTGGAGAAGGTACCATGGTTTTCTGGACGGCCAAGAGATTGATATCACTTTCAAGTGCAATGACCTCAGGCGCAGAATTTCGCGGTCCAATTCAGTGTCTCGGGTAAGGAAGATGTGATATATACAATGTGTATATTCAAAAATTCATGTGCCATTGTGTTAAATATGTGGGTCTGTGTGAATCAGCTGCCTAGTGTTTAAGTTTACCAGTATGCGGATGATTGCTGAATATCCACATGAAATAGCGGACTTCCTAAATTCAAAAAATCTAAAATGATTGCTATTGTTCTTTACACAAATTCATAATCCATTATCTCCTGTAGGGAAAAATTTAATCATACATATTAAATTTGGTATCTGGCGTACACACATCTATTTATATTCAATAAATACTGGATGTGATATATACAATGTGTATATTCACAATGAGGTAGGGTGCAATATGTATGCAATGTTATGTTCAAGAATGAGATTAATGTTCTTTTTGCAAAATGCATAATCTATCTTTTACTAAAGTTAGGGTTCGACCATGTAGATTGAGTTCCGTATATGGTATAATTGAAAAGCTCAGATTCGACAAGTCCAAATTTTTAAAAACTCATTGACAAGTCCAAATTTTAAAAAACTCGGACTCAGGACAAATTCAAATTTTATAAAAACTTGGGTTTCGGCAAAAATTTGGGGGAAAAGTGGGTAGTAACGCAGCACATTTATTGAACATTTGAAAATACATTAATTTAAAAAAATATTCTTCAAAAGTACACATATTAGGAATTTCCATCACATATAAATCAAAATAGAGTTTAATAAATATCAAAATTTACAGAATAGTTGCAAGAGTTACCGCATAATTTTTTATTTATTTTGAATCACACAATCACATATATTAAATTGAATCTGTAAATTTGGCAAGAAACACTTAACATATGCTGATTGAAGATGAAATAAATCAGTGTAAATATATTTTTTGAAAATTTGCATCTTATATAAAGTTTTTATAAATGAAACTGCAAAACTTTGGAATTCATAAATGAAAAGTAAACGAAAAGTATTGGTGGCTGTCAGTTAGATGGTTTTTTAAAAGCTATATTGTAATTTGCTATGTAATCTGGAGATGCGTCCCGGGTAGGAAACGTTTTGAGGACATGGGGATGCCTTGGAAACGTCTCCGCGCCATCCCCAAATTCTCAAAAAAATTGGAAACGCTTCCAATATGGCACCCAAAAAAGCAGAAATGCTAGGGGATGGCTAGCTGTCCCCAGGCAGCTAGGGGACGTTTAGATGTCCCTTGACCATCCCGGGGACAGCTAGCTGCCCCTTATGGCCCAACAACTCTCCAATTCATTATTTTTTTTAAAAACACAAAAAATAATAAAAAATAAAGGGGTGTAGAATGTTGATTAGGGACAGCTACATATTTCTATATTTTTGTCATTTTGTTGTTGAAACTTGCAGTCTTTGGAAAATTTGATTAATTTTTATATAATATTTAAACATTGTCAAAGAATGCAATTAAATTTTGTTAATTGGCAAAGAATGCAGTACTGGGATGGGTGACCTCCCGGGAAGGCCCAATGCTTCACCTCTGTGAGCATCACCTAGATGCAATGAGTGCTAAGTGGATCATTCATTATCATGAGAGATGGGTTCTTGTGGACAACTACTCATGAAACATGGGTCAATGAGTTTGACTCGTAAAACTACAAGGTTGAATCCTGATAGCAATACCATAACTTCATTTGTTTGTTACTTTCTATTCAATGAAAATTCAATATATCAATTGAACTCTAATATAATGTGTTAAGGTTCTATAATGTATATGATGATTGCCTTATCATATGAATATTTGAAATTTTCTATATTTTCTAAATTTCCCTATTTTTTAATAGCTGTTCCCTAAAAATGGCCTCCCTCTCATCCTCGTCCCCGAAACGCGTCCCCGTCCTCGTCCCTGAAATGTGTCCCCCTGTCCTCTTCTGTCCCCGTCCCAAAAACTTGGGGTAACATAGGTAATTTGTAAACATGATGGTCATTGATAATTTGATAGTAATTAGAATTTTGCGTATAAAAGATTTTTTTGTTTGTTTGGCATTCAATTTAATATGTATGATTTTGTGACACTAATTTTAGTCTTTCTTTGACTTTTAGATTGGATGTAATTTTAAATTTTAAACTATGTTTTTTTTTTGATTTTCTAGTCACACTCATTTGGAAGGGTATAATGTCCCCTTTTTCCAAGTGATCATCCAGCGGAGTCCCCTAACTTATTTTATTCCCATACGCTAAGGTGGGAAAAGTTAAGGGAGTAATTTAATTAATTATATACTAAATTGTCTTGAGTCATTTTTGGATCATTTATATTTAATTAATTGCTTTACTTTATTAATGTGTCTTATAATAGCTTATTGTTAAATTATTAAATAAGTCACTTTGGAGAAGGAAAAATGTATTAAAAAATAAAAGATGATGAAGGAATAAAAGGTGGTGAAGGAAGATTATTATCATCTTTTGGAAATTTTTTATTGAGAGAATTTGGAGAGCTTCTTTTGTAGGTTTAGCAACCCTGAGGATGGAAACCCTTGGATTTTTAGGTGGATTAGATGAAAAACCAATGCCATCTACTGGTGGTTTCATTTCGGAATTCGCATTGAGCTTCATTGATCAATTTGGAAGATTTTTGAAATTTGTGAAATCTTTTGCAAAGATAAATTTCATAAGATTGCTAAATAAATTGTAGGAAGATTAATTATTTGTGTCTAAAAGGTTTGAAGATGATTTTTGGAGAATTGGACGCCATGTTTTGTATTTACAACTTCATGATTGACTGTTGCTATCTTAGGTGGAATAATGATGTGAGGGTTCTGTTTGATGGAAAACATTCTTTGCTGAGCGTGAGACTTCTCAATAGTCATGCGAATGGTATTCACTTGCTAGGCGTTCAAGTTTGTACTGTTAGGCGTGAAGTATATAAGCTGGTTGCTAGTGATTATCACTCAGATTGTTGCTGAGATATGGCTGCCACCTTTATCAAACATGGGATAATGTATTAAGGTTGCATATCGAGCAGTAGTTGTGGTTTTCTTATTACAGACGAAGTGAGATAGGCATAGCAGTCCCATCACAGTGCTAGCAGTTTCCATTGTGGTTGGGTGTGAAAATTGGGCTGCGGATAATGTTTGGAAGTGCATACGAGGGTTGGAGGTATCCAAATAGATGGGCATGATCATTTTTACATAGTTAGTCGACTCTCTAGAAGATCTCTTGGTGCTGGTGTGAGTTTAGTGGCAGCAAACTCCTTTTGGACTGCCGACTTCCTACAAATATCTACCGCCCATTATCAATAGCTAGGCGTGGGCTTTGCAGAGTTGTCGTGGCTTTTCCTTGAGTTTGTGAGGGTTGGCACTCTTCAATTGCATAGGCGCAAGCACTTCCATAATTTGATATTATTGTTGGATAAGGCGTGTGGGGTGTGAAGTCTAGCGATCCAGTTTGTGCAACTCTCTTTACATCAGCTCTTGATAGTTACATTTGAATCATTCCAGGTTGGTCTTGCATATATATTTATGAATGTTGTAAACAGCTACAACAATAATATTTGTTGGTTTTAATTACCATGAATACATGTGTTCAAACATTTGTGTTATTTCCTCAATGCTTCAATTGAATTTATTTAAGATGATATGCTCTGGGAAAATTTGAAAACATTATCCAAGTGGCTTCCCAAAGGACAAACTGAACGAAATCAACAACATACAACTATTTGACAAAATGCTCATTTGATATTCATTGGGGAAAAATGCAAAAAGATTGGTGAAAATTTAGTGAGTGCTCTTACAGTGGTATCAGAGCCTAAGTCTTGCCAGCTTGGAGGGTTATGTACACTAGTGATAGGGCCAAATGATACATAAAAAAAGAACAAAAAAGGAAATAATTCCAATTAGTTGAGCCATATCTAGAAGTGGATACTTTTTCAGCTACATTAGCAACAAGACAACCACATATAGTTACAAATGGAATTGAATCAATGGTGGGTTCAGGAAATGAGAGTCCTCGAGATAGGATTGGGAGGAGATTTGACCATCCTAGTGTGGAAAACATATTGATTGATCTAGCACAAGGACAACAACAAATGATGCAACAATTTATGTAGTCACAACAGTTGATTACAACCATTGTGCAAATGTCACAGAATATGAATTCCCTCAGGGTGAATCAAAACACTACAGGGGAAGGTAGTAATGCAGGTAATAGCATTCCAAGGGGAGCTAGTATATGTGGTTTAGGTAGACCTTTCCAACCTACATTTACACCAAGGGAGGATGAGGAAGCATCACAACACGAAGAAGAACAACCATTGGTTGATGAGGTAATAACAGTAGATGATGAGTACCATACACTTCCTCATGAAATTGGAAATGAGATAACAGTAAACCAATATATGAACCATTGGAAAGATAGGAAAAAGACACAACAAGAACAAAGACCATGAGGCCCACATAGGGAGTATCAGCATGCCTTGAGTAAATTAACTCTTCCTAGTTTTGATGGTAGCGGGAAAAGCATGGCATGTGCTTGCATACACAAACTTGATACATTTTTGACACTAAAATCCATGCCAAAAGAAGAGGTAATTAAGTTTGCAACCTTACATTTGGAGGGACCAACATATGATTGGTGGCATCATGTCTTGGTAATTCAAAACCATGCTTTGATATAGTCTTATAATGAGTTTAGTAGCAAATTGATTGCTAGATTTGATGAGAAGGATGTAGAGATGTATTTTCATGAGTTAACATTGATTAGACTGAATGGTTATGTTGATAGCTACATTAATGAGTTCCAAAAGGTTGTTGTTATGGTTCTTGATATATCAGAAAAGAGAGTTGTAATGTTGTTCATAGAGGGTTTGAATGCAAATCTAAGGGATTTGGTGAAGGCTTTCAAGCCTAGTACACTATAGGTTGCTATTCAAATGGCCCTTGATCTTGAAACTACACATCCTACACATCAGTCCCAAAAAAAGAGTTTCAAGAGTAACAAACCATTTAGGAGAACTTTCAATCAACCTAAGACTACACCACCTAAGTTGGACTTTGAGATGAGGAATGAGTTGTGCAGGAAGAAGTTGTGTGTCTCATGCAAGAAACCAGGGGAACCTGGTCACAGGTGCCTGGAAAAGGCAAAGCGCACTACATAGAGGTCACTTATGACATTGAGGAGGTAATAGATACTAGTTTAGAGAGTGAACATGAGGAGCAACAATTAGAGCATGATCATGGTATATTCATTTCAGAAACCAAGTGTATTAAAGAAATGTTGAAGAAGTTTAGGATGGAGGACTGCAATCAAGTGAGTACTCCCATTGTCACTGGATGCAAATTAATTAAGGATGATGAATCTCCAGAGGCAAACCAAACTCTATATAGGTCCATGATTGAAAGTTTGCTATATGTGACAACAAGAAGACCTGATATTATGCAAGCAGTTGGTTGGTGGCACGGTTTCAGGCATCACCAAAGGAAACACATGTGCAAGCAGTGAAGAGGATATTCAAGTACTTAAAGGGCACTATGGATTTTGGGTTGTGGTACCCAAGAGGTAAAGATTTCACCCTCATAGCATACATGGATGCTGATTGGGCTGGTAGTATTAATGATAGGAAAAACACAAGTGGAGGTGCATTCTTTCTTGGCCCCAACCTTGTATCATGGCTAAGTAAGAAATAGGAGTTGGTTTGGTTGTCCACAACAAAAGCAAAATGCATTGCAACAACTTCTTGTTGCATTCAAGTCCTTTGGATGAAGCAAACCTTGAAGGACATCAAGGTTGAGTATGAGCACCCTATTTCTATCTTTTGTGATATTATGAGTGCAATTAATATATCGAAGAACCCAATCATGCACTCCAAAACAAAGCACATCCTGATCAAATATCATTTCCTAAGAGAGCAAGTGGTTGATTAACAATTGAAGTTGGAGTATGTTGTTACAAAGGAGCAAATCGTGGACATTTTTATGAAGCCACTACCAAAAGAGACTTTTGAGTACCTGAGGGAGAAATTGGGAGTGATATCACTCTCAGTTAGTCACTAATTCTTCAATAGAAGCACATGTTCAGGGGGAGCCACTCATTGCCTTATCTTTCAGCCCAAGAAGAGCTTTGCCATTGATGTGAAAGGGGGAGGAGTAGAGTCAGGGTGAGCAATTCAGTTAGGGGGAGAAGTATGATCTTGTTGCATTTTGAGATAATTTCTTTGTAGGGTTGTCATCAATGACAAAGGGGGAGATTGTTGGAAAAATGCTGTCATTGATGTAAGGTGTCTTGGTGATTGTGGTGGCCCTACATAAAATTAATATTGATCACCCCCTTTTTGGAGTGTTGAAGATAATTAAATAAAAACAAAATTAAATGATTTATTATTTATGAGGCTGACCCCCTTTGGAGCCGCCTTGTGTTGGGGAATAAAATTAAAATACAAATATTTTTATTATTATTTTGGGGTTCCCAGATTGGGCCAACCCCCTAGAGAGGTGCGCCCAACTTTGGGCATATAAATTAAAATAAATAAAAATTATTTGTCGCATGGCCAACCTTTTTGGAGGAGTCACCTCCCTTGGGTGAAGAGGCACTTTGAGAGGTATAAATAAGAGGTTGTGAGAGGGTTTTATAATCAATCAATTCAAGGAATAATTCTTATATGAAGAGAAAAAATAAAAGTCTATTCAAGCAGATTTATAAGACATATATAAGCAGATTTATAGCAGCGATTCGGATTTTATGAATGGAAAAAGAAGTGATACTAGAGAGATCATGGCCATTTATGAGCAGATTTTATGAAGACACTATTGCAGATTTTATGAGGACATTATTGCAGATTTTGTGAAGACATTATTGCTGAATTCGTGAAGACATTATTGCCGAATTTGTGAAGACACTATTGTTGATTTTGTGAAGACTATATTGCTAATCTACGAAAGGGAGTTTTTGGCAGATTTGTGAGAAGGTGTTAGAGCAGATATGAGAAGTTGCAAATAAAAATCATTATGTTGTTCTTGTGGAGGTTGTAGCATCTTGTTGAGTTGGTGCTTAGTGGTGGGGATTGGAGTCTCTAGTGGGTTGGTACCTGCGAATTTCGTAAGAAGATTAATACAAGCAAGATTTTGCCATGGTTTTCTCCTGTGAGGGTTTCCACGTAAAATTGTGTCTCTTGTGTATGTTCTCAAATTGCTACATCTTGCATGAATGATACTGCTATGGATAATTAGGGCTTGAATTAATATTGCTATGCTTGATTAAGGTAAGGAGGAGTAAAGTTTTAATCTGTATTGATTCACCTCCCTTCTCAGTATAAGTATGTGTTTCATCAGATGTCAAAGGTTCTTGCAAGTCCAAGAATGTCATTGATAACAGAGGAGATAATCGTTGTTCAAGAAAGAAATCGTTGGTGAAAATATGATTGCCAAAGGCCACTAATTGCTACAATGAAGAACTGAATTCGGTTGGTTTCTTTATGAAGAATATTAATGCTGGCCAACCTGATTTGTAATGAACCGGACCAATTTTTTTTTTTGATTTTTCACAATTGATTACAATGCAACACGCACCCGTTAAGGTTAGCACAAACCAAAACGATGCGGAAAGTAACTCTAACCAGAATGTACACCAGGATCCCGATGTGGGCAAGGTGTGAGCATTGGTCAGAGGATCTATGCAATGCAAAACTGAAGGAACTCTGAACAAGAATGGCGCCGAGTGACGGCGAGCATATGGTCAGAGGATCAATGCATGATGAACTGAAGTAACCCTAACCAAGAATGGCGCCGTGTGAAGGCGAGCATATGGTCAAAGGGTCCCTAAACTAATTAACTGGAAATAAATAGGCGGCAAGCCAGCCTCTTCCACTTATGCAGCGGGTATTACAATAAGTAGATGGAAGATAAGAAGAAGAATTGCTGTTAGTACTACTAACAGCTTACAATAATATTTAGAATGCTTTGCCAGAGCCCATTATTTCAAGTTCTATAATGCTGCAATCATCTAGAAGACTTTTCACAATGCTTAACCAACCTTACAAGACTCAATTACTCCCAAATCTGCAATTACTTATGACTGCTATGACAGACCAGTGACTGAAATGAGCAACAGCAACAGCAAAAACTCATCTAAAAGCACATAACTCGATCATAACTCAACCAAATGACCTGATATAAGTTGCAACAAGCTCTAAGAAAGATGGCGCCCAAGTTAAGACAAGAAACACACCCCAAAATACCTCTATTTATTTTTGCACGGAACCCAATGCTCATCCAGATGGTACGGCCCAGCTGCAAGGGTGAATTTGTTCTATAAAATCAAAGAGACACAAATAAAATCTGGAAATTGGCTAGAATGGTCGCCCCTCATAAACAGATAGATAGATTCAATACCCAGAATGATAGCATTTTTATTTCATGAGCTATGAGTAAATCTTACATTCCTCAATGACATTCAACAACATCAAAATATGACAGAAAATGCAAACTAGAACTCCAAAATGCAATTACTAAACTGGAAATGCAATTCAAACCTATTACAAGCTAACCTTCTCAACTAGTTGCTATCTTTCAAGCAAGAAGAAGAGCCCATGCTAGGAGGTGAGCTTTCCTCGAAGCGAGTGCCTGAAGACAATTCAGCAGCATAACGGTGTAGTAGACAAAAGATCCCAAATGAAGAGCTGAGGCCTGATTAAATAGACATGAGAGAAACATCTAGAAGCTTCCAGAAGGCGCCTAAACCCTAATTTCAAATTCACCTTTTCCCTCCAAAAGATGGCGCCCCATTTCACCTTTGAAATATTTCACTTTTTAAAATAAAGCTAAACCCCTTCAAAAAGGCGTCCTTTTCATTAAGCTCCATATTTGACATTAAAATATAATTTATCTCCTTATGACGCCTTGACTGTAATGTCCCCTTTTTCATGAGCAATGGATTTTGGCGGAATTAGCCTATTCTTGATCCTTTTAGGCTAATGGGACTTGATAAGAGGATCGTGTGGCAATTACCCAGTTGTTTGGTTGGCTCATTTGGTGATTTATTCTTCATATGGAGGTGTTCTAATGATATGTTTCTATTTTTAGAAACCTCATGTTATAAACTAATGTTATGTTTGCACTTTATGTTATGAATAATTATTTTATTATAAAGTGCAAAATAATAAAATAATAAAATAAAATAAAATAATATTCCTTCTAGAAGGTGACTTGGGAAAGTTCTAGAAGGAGGCCGACCTATTGAGGAAAAAGAATAAATAGGCATTGAGGGCTCATTTCTCAGGAGGCAGATTTGATGTTGATGATTGTTGATTTCTTCTTGAGTATTTGTGGAGCCAAGTGGTCTGCAGATAATCAATTTGTCTTTGGGAACGAAAACTCCCATTGATAGCAATTTTGAGGGTGTGCAATATCACCCGAATTATTGCAGCTTGGAGGTGATACTTCAGTCACTTCATTAGGGCAGAAATTTGTGGCCTAAGGCCAATTTTGAAGACATACAATTTTGGAGTTGGCTGGCATTAAAGATTTATTGTGGAATATTTTTTATTTGCTTGCTGCTACAGTAACGCTACAATGCCGCGATTTGCTACAGTGTCGCGCTACAGTACCGCGCTACAATAGTCGCTACAGTTCCGTGAATAGTACCCTGTGCTACAGTACTTTGATCACAGCTTCAAGGCGCCTTCATTTCCAGGATATTGCTTGTTGTGGCCACGATATCCATTGGTTTGGGTCTTGGTTTGGAGTTCTTGAATTTAGGGAGTTGGAGATATTTTTTGAGCTTGAGTCATCATACCAGCATTCTTGTTTTTGTTACCAGTCATCATTACCAGCTAGTGAAGACCCACGAATTTGCTTGTAACTCCTCTATCTTGGTTCGATTCCTCTTTCTTCCTTGGGCGCACTTCATAGGAGGGTTTGGAGATGAACATGGATACATTTTGGAGGGCGTAGAGGCTGAGAACTATTTATAATAAATTCCTTTATATCAGATAGGGGTGGCTGGGTCTGAGGCACGATTTGGAGCTGAAAGGTCATGAATAAAATCAGATATTGCTTGCTTCTCATCACAGCACCAAGGCGACTTCATTTCCAGGTTCCATTGTTTGTCCCTTGCATGTTAGTTGTCAATTTAGTTGCATAATGAGATGGTACGGCTGTAGATGACAGTCTTAAGCATTTATTCATATTGTACTTGCCAAGAGTCTTGGCCATCTGCTGTTATCATTGTATTAATTTCAGTCTTGGAGGGTCAGTCATAGTTATATCATTGTAAAGAAGCATAAATTGCATTGTCATTTTTAAGTGCATAAGTTGCAGCTGTAGCTAATCTTTGTACTCAGACTTGTCATCAAATTTCAGACTTGGCATTATTGTTACATCTTCATATTTGCCAAAGAGTCTTGGACAATTCATGTTACATTGTATATGAATTTGCAAATACAATAAGAAAGCAGCAAGTTGGTGTCACATAGTTGCTAAAATAGTCTTCTAGAGTAGTGCATTAGCATGCATGCCAATTGTTTGTCAAATTACCAGTTGGCTGTAGGTGGATTAGAATTCATATATGAGCATTATAAATGTTAAAGGGAGGTTGCATATGCATCTAGATGATAGTTTAGACATCATAGTGTTGAATTGTGATCATTGGAAGTCTTCATTTGGTATTTATCAAGCAAACATCAGACTGTAACCACGGACCAGCAAGTTGAAGGTTTTCATTTGAAGTGTTTGACGAAATTCCTTGAGGTCAGATTTGAGCAGGCTCATTACATTGACCCTCAAAAGTCTCCTTTTTAAAAAACAACTTAAAGTTGTACTGCTAGGCAAGGGGTATAATATTAAAATAATAATATTATAATGAAAATACTTATCTCTCCAAGAAATATGCGCCCAAGGCCAAGAACTGAAGTGCCAGCTGAAACAACTGAAGAAGAGGACCAACTGAACTGAACCCAAACTGTCCACTGCCAAAAATAGAATTTACTAAAAATAGTAAATTCGTGAAGTTGCTCGGAATGCCAAACTGAACATACCACTGCGAAGCTTTCTGAAAACCCAGAAAGAATCCGCAATCAGAATTCCAAACTTCAAGCAAAAACCTCCTCAAAACAAGGAAACCCTAATTTCACCATCCGCGTAGCCTACGGGTCTCCGGAATAGGCCAGCGGTCAATCTGAAATGATCACAACTGAGAAGGGGACATTACATGATTTCTCATGACATTTTATTGGAGAAATATCTTTATAAATGAGGCCGACCTCCTTATGTTTACCGCCCAACTTGGAGTGTTTAAAGTGCAAATAAATATATTAATATTGTAGCTGACCTCCTTATGGAACCGCCGAACTTTGGGGATTCATTTTTAAAATTGCAAAATAATATCTTTTTAATAGGGGCTGACCCCTCAAGTGGTGTGCTGTAATGTCCCCGTCTCAAGCCTGATCTTTTTAGTGACCGTTGGCCTATTCCGGAGACCTGTAGGCTAGTCGGAGGGTAAAATTAGGGTTTCCTATTTTGAAGGATGTTCTGGCTCGGAGTTAATTGTTTCAATAGCGGATTCTTTCTGGATTTTCAGAGAGCTTCGCAATGGTATGTTCTTCTTGGCATTCTGAGCATCTTTGGGAATTTACTATTTTTAGTAAATTCTATTTCTGGCAGTTTTACAGTTGGTTTTGGCATGGTTGACTTCCTACTTCAGTTTGATCAGTTGGCTTGCTCGTTTATGGCTTCGGGGCACAATTGGAGAGATAAGTTAAGCTATTTACTTAAAAGTCACGTTTTAATGTTATATTTTAACGTTGACCCCTTGGCCTAGTCTATTGACTTCATGTTGTTTTGAAAAGTGGTCTTTTGAGGGTGGCGCCTTCATTAAAGATTATTTTATAATTTACCAAAGTCAAATCAAGCTTTAAAGTGGACGCATTTATTAAGGCATTGAATTTATTTAAAAATTCAATTTTGAGCTTGAAGGAAAAGGACGCCATCTTTGAAAGAGATTAGGGTTTTGACTTTGAAGAGGAGTTTAGGGTTTCGAGAAGTCAACAGGAAATTATAAAAGGAAGACTTTGATCATCATTTCATTATCTTTGGTCTACAGTATTGTTACTCTGCCGGAATGGTATTGGATTGCTTCGAGGAATGAAGGCCTCCTAGCTCGGGCATTGCTTCTTGCTTGCAATACAGCAACTAGTGGTGATTTAGTATAGTTTTGTGAGTTTGCATTGAATTGTGTGCATTGTAATCAGCTTGTGGCTGTTTAGATCAGATTCTTGCATATTAGATAATTTCTAGAGTTGCATTTTAGCTTTAGCAGATTTGAGTTTTTATTCATAAATCAGAAAATACCAAAAAGATTGTTCTGGGTATTATCTCATCCTGTCTGTCTAGGCAAGGCGCCCATTTGTTCCAATTTGTAGAATTTTTAGAGAAGTCTTTAATTTTTAAATGCAAAGTCGCCCTCTTGCTGGGCCGTACTGTTTCAGATCTGCATTCGGTTGCGTGCGTCAAATAAATAGTATCTTTTGAGTGAGTTTCAGTGTTCTGATTTGGTCACCATCATACTAGAGCCATTGTGCAATTCGTTTCATGAGAATTGATGAAGTTTTGAGCAAGTTGTGAGTGGATTTGTGAAGTACAGGGCTGCTGTTTGTGCACACGGAAATCTGGACTGTCATAAATCAGAATTTGAGGTTGGTCTGCTTATTGCACTTTCAAATCTAATCTTTGATATTCAGTGAAGGAAGTTTAATACATATTATTGCAGCTTGATTTATATGTTGATTCACATTCATAGCAAGATCTTATCATTTATATTGTAAACTGGCAGTAGTACTGTCAATATAGATATTCTTGCTTATCATAATTTGTAATGTTCAGCTTCTCGCTCAGTATTTGCTATTGTATTTAATTTATCTCCGCCCTATGGTAGCTACTTTCCCATTCTGGGTTAGAAAGCACATTCTGGGTGTTGAGTACTTTCAGCCTTTCAGTTATTTCTTTCAAGCATTGTTATTTGTAATACTCCGCCATATGGTCGCCCCTCACTCCATACTGGATTGGGTAGCACATACTTGGTGTCGAGTTCCCTTTTAGTACTTAGTGTAGAAGACCCTCTGACCATATGTTCGCCATCATCGGCGCCATTCTTGGTTAGAGTTCCTGCATAAGCAATTTGATTAAGATCCTCTGACCAATGCTCACACCTTGCCCACATCGGGATCCTGGTGTACATTCTGGTTAGAGTTGCTTCAGCAACGTTTTGGTTTAACTGCTAACCTTAACGGGTGCATTGATTGTAATTTGAAATTTGAAAAAACGAAAAAATTGGCTCGGAATATTTCATGTGCCCTAGGTTATGGTGAAAGGGTGTATATTTAAGAGTTGCCTCTCTTTGTAAAAGACATCTTTCCAATCAGTCAACCCCCTTTGGAGAAGCTAATAAGAAGTGTTTGTGGAGAATTTTTGAAGGCAAACAATTCACGATTTTCTGTTCATACATGAGCAGATCTGAAGTAATAAAAATCAGATTTTAATAACAGATTTAAAAGAGATTTTGTTGCAGATTTAAGGCAGATATTAAAGAGATTTGGTTGCAGATTTAAGGCAGATCTTGAGGAGATTTTTTTCCAGATTTAGTGCAGTGTTTAAGAAGATTTATGAGCAAATTTATTGCAGATCTGTAGCTGACCTTTTGAGATTCTGAAGCAGATTTGAGAGCAGATATATGGCAGATTTTGAAGGAGATCTAATTCAATAAATCTAAGACTTTGTTGTTAGAGGTTGGTGCCTCTCTATTGAAGGGATTGGTGTCTCTTGCTGGGTTGGCGCCGAGTTGCGGGGATTAGTGTCTCTGGGGGGTTGGTGCCTACGAAGATAAGCAGAGATTGGTGTCTCCAGTAGGTTGGTGCCTACTAAAATTGTAAGAGAATCAATAAAGAAATATTTTTCCGTGGTATTTTTCCGAAAGGGTTTCCACTTAAATCTTGTGTTTTTGTGTTCTTGATTGTTGGTGTTGTGTGATTGATTTCATTGTGGTTAATTGTTCAAAAAATTTAAAAAGACTATCTTACACTGATTTTGCACCTGACCCCCCACCTGGCCCCCAACCCCCCCACAATATAAGCGTGTGCTCATCAAGTTCTCCATTGAAACACGTTATATGTGCTGAGTTAAATATTTGAAATAAACTTTAGGATCCTTTCAATCAAACCTCTCAATCAAAAGTTTGCAAAATTCATCACATGAGGTGATGGATTTGTGACCTTGAGTGACTAGACTATGGTATTGCCATTCATGTGTAGTACCCTCCAAATGCAAGTTGGGAAACTTGATTGTTTCATCTTCGGTCATCGATTGGAGGGACAAGTATGTGTCTACCTTTTGTAGCCATGTATGGGCTGAGCATTTGTTAAATCCATCATAGGGAGAGTGTCAATTTCCCCAAAGCTTGTTGGACATCTCTCTGAAAGGCTTGCGGCCTAGGTTCAAGTTTGTAACCATTTTGGAACTTCTTCATATTCATATAATTGGTGAGTGACATTTCATTTTGGATCTCCTTAGGAAGAGCTCTGTATTTTGTATGACAAGCCCTAATATTTTCAAATAGCGAGTAATGGGCTTCAAGCTCTTGGGCCTCCACCTCCTTATTCAAAAAGGTAGATTGGGTGGATCTTGTAGTTAAAACAGGAATAGTCCTTTGTGTGTGGCTCTTAGTGGCATCTAGATTGTTACCCTCATACACACTTGCTTCACTTGTTGATTGTCTACGCATATTCATATTATTGTCCATCTTGCAATGCAACTGTGCCATCATACTAATCATCAAATTAAACTCCCTTTCGGCTTGACCCTGAGGGTTGTCGTCTGTGTTCATTCTCCTCTCTCTTTCTACCATACTATTATGCTTTGCAACGAAATTTGTAGTTGACAATTTAGTCTTTGAAGTCTCTATAGACTGGCTTTGTTTCTTGATCTCCCTCAAGTGATATCTAGTTGCTTTGTCACTATATTGCATAAAACTAAAACATGCAAAGTTGAACTTTGAACACACAAGCTGGCAAGATCACGAGCACTATAATATCTTGAGCCAAAACAATAATGCAAATCTAATTCTTAACCTTCCACAAACAATTATTATTTGGATAACACTATCGAGCCCTACTATTTAATCAGATCTTAGACAACTCAGATTAAAATTACTTTTTATGTATCAATAATATCAGTAATTTCAACCAACAAATGACAAACATAACTCCCGATCTTCTTATTAAAATGAGTAGCAAATAATAGATGTAAATCTTGATATCTTTCTTATTACAATACTGATTGTATTACATTTAAATGATTTTGTAATATCAATTACTACAACAGCAATGGAAAATCAAATCAATACCATGCGGTTGGAGTTTGTGTCCAATGAAGCTCAAATATGAACTCTATATGAGATTGCCCTCCAAAATCACCAGGGTTTTAACTCAAGGATTTCCATGCTCTAACACAAGTGCTTAAAACAAATTCTGAAAGTAATTTGGTTAAGTGTAGATGATGATCTCGAATAAAAATGTTTGCTCTTTTATATCCTCCTCAAACAAAACGGGCCAGCCAAGCACACCTGCAACTTCAAATTTGAATAGTGATCATGGGCGGGAAAGATTCCATTTTGAAAATTATTGCACCATAAACAAACTACTGGAAACAATAAAACACGTGCTGGGAAGTTAGGAGGGGAACAGGAACAAAGTGGAAATATTGGGGATTGGGGGTCGGCTATACCACTAGACACATACTACAGGTTGGGATGTCAAGGGTTGAGCAACAAGCATGCCAGTAAGGGAAAGTTCAAAATTTTGACAAATATAACAATGGGCCAGGGGATATATGGAATGCATGATAGGATGGAGAAGTTTGGAACTCCCAACACGAAGAAGGGAAGAGTGGAGTTGGAAGAAAAGGGATACTTAGGAAGAGAAATCACACAACAGATGGAAATAGTGAAGACACAAGTACAAACCTAATATTTATAGACTTAGATTGATTGGAAATGGGACATGACACATGACCATGGGTTATATCTCCCTGTCAAAATCACCTAAGACTTATTCCCAATGGCCTTTTTAGTTTTTACCATTTTAAATCTTTGGGGTACACTGCACTTATTGAGTTGGATGGATAATATTTTACCCAATTTCAACACTTAATCATGTCTCAAGGGATTTGAATTTAGTGATTCATCCTAAAAGTGTTGATAACTTTACCTCTTGGGCTTAGCCCATTTGATGTATATGCATACTCGCAGGCATTATACATACAGGAGTGGCATTATAGACAGCCAATACTTTTATAGCCTTTTATGCAAAATGTATAGGTCAGTTTTTCTAGTTAGAAGGATGCGATATGCATACATTGTACATACAGTAGAATGGCAATATAGCCTTGATACCTTTAGCTCTTGGGTTTATCCCATTTGACATATATGCATACACATAGACATTATAGGTACAAGAATGGCATTATAGACAGACAATACTTTTATAGCCTTATGCAAAATGTATAGGTCAATGTTTCCAGTAAGAAGGATGTGATATGCATACAGGAGAATGGCAATATAAATATTTAATAAATAGATGATAGTATGATGCCATTTGTTTTCTAAGGCCTTATGTACAATTCAGTATCACCTGTGGGGAGGATGTTGTATACATACAATGTCTATTTATCAAAATGATGGTACAGATAGATAGAACTTCTATTGTCCCTTAGGCTAGATGCCTAATTCAATTTCTCTTGTAATGAGGATATGACATATATACGCTGTTTACGTGCTAGACGAGCCCATATATTTATAAATAGATAATATTATGAACTTTTATTGTCCTTTAGGCCTAATGAATAATTGAATACTCCTTATAAGGAGCATGTGGTATAAAAGCAATGTTCATTTACCAAAATGATGAAACAGACAGTCTGACAGATAATACTTTTATCATCCCTTAGGCCAAAGACCTGATTTGATGACTCTTACAATGAAAATGTGATGTATATACAAATGTCAGTATGGGAATGTAGATAGATAGCTAGATGAAAGTTCTGTTTTTAGTTGAAATGCCTAATTCAATGTTTTCCATAAAGAGGAAGTTATATATATACAAAGTGTGATTCAAGAATGACAATACAGATAGGTGATAACTTTTTTTTCGTCCTTAAGGCCAAATGTATAATTCTATGTCTCTGCTAATGAAGATGTAACATACGCACAATGTGAATATAACAGAATCAATGCATACAGATAAATAGATAATACTTTTACTGCCTTTTAGGCCAAATGCCTAATTCAATGTTACTTGTAAAGAGGATGTGATATCTATAAAATAACTATAAGGCAGAATTAGTATTTGGATAGAGATGACTTTTAGTGTCCTCCGTGACAATTTGATTTGTATGACTTTTCAAAGTTTATTATGTTGTTTGTAAAATTGTTTTTGCATTTATTATAAAAATGCATTATAAAAGATTTGTCTGGCTTGTTATCTAATTTCAATATAGGTTATGATAACATATATAGTGCATTTGTGGATAATATCATTCTGTAGTATAATAAGCAATTTAGAAAGAAATTTTTATTGTGATAATAAATGTGCTGTATATATCGCCGTCTATCAGGCAATTAAGGGAAATATGGATTCCAATAATAAATATATTGTGCTGGTGCCTAATACCATTGTATAGCAAGTTGACCATCGATGAAATGTGCTATTAAGTTCAAGTTTTGTTTTTCAGGTTGCAGTGGAGGCAAAGGCTGAAAAAACACCTTTGAAAATAATTATTTCTGGGGCACCAGCATCCGGAAAAGGGACTCAGTGTGAACTCATTGTAAAGAAAGTAAGAAAATAAAATTTGCAAAAGCTTTGCACTTCCCTTATTTACAGTAATAATTTGGTCAACGGGCCTTTCATTTAGAGTTCTTTTTCTCAAATAACATGAATTTGTAGCTCAAAGATGCTTATAAAATATTTCTATAAAAAAGTGTTGAATAAAGTGGGTCAAATTTTGAATAATAGCCCTAAAATTATGATCTTACTGCTGTCCTACACTAATTGGCTTTATTAATGACCAGATTTAGATGTCTAAAAGTGCAGAATTACCTTCATAGCATATAAGTCATAATAGTGTTAACTAATCACACTTTCTCTAACATTTTTGTTGTTGGAATATTATGATCATATTATAATATTACATAATAAAACTATTGTAATATGGCAATAATAATTCACAAATAATATTAACATAAATGAGAACCATAATAGATGGTTATAGTTGGTTGTATTGGGCAGTTGGTCGAGTATGCTTGGCCTGGCTGGTTAATTACCAACTATTCCCTTTCAACATATTGTTGTTTCTCAATAATAAAAATTGTTCATTTCTTTGCTCCAAATTCAGTTTGGTATTAGAGCATAATAAAAGTTCTTGTACTTGTGATTTCTTTCTTGGAGAGAAATTGTGAAGAGAGGAGTAGCACCATTGTGGAAGACTAAGAGAATCTCGATGAATGCAAAGTTTGATATGACAAGTATGGCTGTGAGATCATAGCATAAAGATAACTTGGCAAAAAGAAGAAATCTTGTTTGAAATCACTCCACATGAATATTAATCAAAGTAAATACTTGCTGTGTAGAAAACTAGTACACAAACAACAAACATGCTGTTTGCAAGGGTGATTGAAGCCCATTTGGGAATCACATAAAGGAGAATCTTCCTTCACTTTCTGCCAGGAATAACAAGTTACATAATCTCTATAGCCAGTGGCTTGAAACTTCCTAGAAAGTTTGCATCATTGCTAGCCATGTGACACAGCTCCAATTGATTGAAAAATCATCACAAGAGAACAAGTTGAGGATCAATTTCAAAGGTTTTGAGGGATATACGGTATGAAACAAAATCCATCACCGCTGCTGGAGAAGCATTTTGGTATATTAAAAGGTGCATAAATTTTATTATTTCTCCAATAAAGCATTTTCAGGAAGCCAATTTAAAAACAGGGAAAACTTTAGGTTGAAAAATATTTAAATCAAAATCAAATGTTCTTAAATTATCCTTTCCCTAAAAGTTCAAAGTAATACAAAAGTGCAAATAGTATAGTCCTGCAAACTAAAAGCTATATTATTTTTAATTGCACTTGAAATAATTTTTTTGGAGCAAAATACAAGAAATTTTGTATTTAGATTTTTTTTTTCAAATATTTCAAGCCAATTGTTGTTCGTAATAAACAAAGAAAAGCTTCACAACATTTAGTATAAATGGTGCATTTGATTTGCATTTATGGGTAATGCCATTGTGATGAATTATTACATCTAATGCCTAATATAGTTGCAACAATGTCTATGGCATCATCCCTTTATTGTTGGGGAGAAATAAGAGTGAAATTTTTTGGAGAGATAAGGACCCCAAAAATCCTAAACAATGGCTTCCAATGCTCCCAAAACAATGCTCCTTGTTTGCAATGAGCCACCCAAATTAACAAGATAATTAAAGAATATTTTGAATTAAATAACATACAAATGCTACAATTTTTTTTAATTTCTTTTGCAAAATATAGTTCAATAAACATAAAGATTATCGTTTCATAATAAAGATACCAACATAACATCATTTTATAAATCACCAAGATAAAGTTTGCAAATAAGATGCAATCTCGATCAGGACAATTGTCTTGCCAATCCATCAAATAACATTAATAATAATTATCTTTAGCTTTTCATTACAAATGGTTTAACCACAAATAATGGTCATAATCATCTCGTCTGAGTGCAAGCAATCATGGTCGTCTAAATATAGGAGGGAGAGCATCATCTAACTACTTTATCTCCAACTAAGACTAGGTGGTCCCTTGCTCATCTTTCCATTGGAAGCAACTCGACCTTTCAAAGATGTAATGTCCCTTCCTTAGGAAGCTTAGACTATAGCGGAGGTTGGCCCACAATTAGGGTTCCCGTAGGTAAACAGAAAGGTTAGGGGACCCAATCGAGGGCTGTGGAGTTTAGCTGGGAGCTTTACGAGCCTTTCAGTTTGGAGTTAAGTTGATGAATTTAGGAATAAATTGGAAATATTAAAGTTTGCTTTAATGGAATAGTAAAAAGTGAATAGTAACAGAAAATTATAAAGGGAATAGTGAAAAGTGCCCCCATCCTAGTAACTCAAGTTGTTTTTAAAAAGTGGCCCTTTCTTTTGATGAGGAAAGACTCTCAAGATGGGCTTAGCCTCTTGAAGAGGATTATTTTATTGCTTTTTATAAAAAAAGCTCATGGGAGGTTATAAAGCAAAATACGTTGGGCTCATTTTTGGGCATTCTATTCTCATTTTGACAAAAACAAACTGCAGGTTTGAGCTCCAGAAGAGGGTTTCAGCAGCATATAGGTCTTTTGAGGACGAAATCCCTTGGAGGATAGTGAATTGGACGAAAACCCAGTTCACAAAACAGGGAAATCTACCTAGGGTTTCCATTTGGGCATCATTGGTCTTCATCACAGGTTAATTTGCATTTAGAATTGATTTCAGCAGTTAGTCATCAGAATATAATTGTAGATTGGGGCTTCTTATCAGCAGATATCATCATTTCAGTGCATTCACCAGGTGGCCATACTATTTGGGTGTCATTTTTCAGTCAAACCCTAGTTGGAAATTAGGGTTTTTAGACCACTAAGGAGCAAATTCAGTTCGGCCATTGGTGACATGCTTGTAGCTGGTTACTGAAGTTCATATTTGTTTTGTTTCGAGGTTTGGATCAGCCACATCAAGTTTATTTGGAGCTGTATTGTCAAGGAAACCATCAAACTATCATCGGGTATGTTCTTGGCATGTTGGGAATATTGTTGGCGTTTAAATTTGCACCTCTGGAATGCGTATTTGAAATGGACAGCTATGCACAGATAAACTGCTCTTCAAATTAGGAGGGGAAGCTCCCTCTTGCTGATGGTGTTTGAAAGAAAGTAAACTAAACTAAGTTGCCTATCTTTTTGATCAGCTTAGAGCACAAGGTTTATTAAACACAAACGCCGCAGCTGAGATTTTCTGTTTTAAAACTTCAACTACTACTAACTTAAACTAGAGACGTTTCTGGCTTCTCAAGTAATAGCAGAGCAAGAGAAGCTAGAAATTAACAAGGTAGATTTTCTGACAGAAATACTTCAATAATCTCTCTTTCAACGAACACCTACACACTTCACTGTAAGTTGAAATAAAGATCATAAAAGTAGAACATAGATAACGGAAATTTGAGATTTTGGACCAAGGCAAAAGAGGCTCATGGTTTTATTACTCAAATCTCTGGAACAAAGCTCACTTCTAACATGCCTGGAACAAGAAATTGCAGCTAAAGAGGTTTGCAATCTTGCTCTTACACAATAGAAAACAACAATCACACTAACTCCTTGTTGGCTAAAGAGGCTCAACAATTTGCTATCACAACACAATTGAACAATACTTGAGTAACAAATAGAAGGCACAATAGGCTCAGAGTTTTGTTCTCACTAGCACGGTTAAAGAAACTAAATGAGCAAAGGCTCTTATTTATAGGCAAGCAGAGGAGTAAGGAACCCTAAAATCTCCTTGCTTTCACAATCTAGGGCTTGCTCAGCAAGCAAGCTTTATTACTAAATCTAGAAAGAAGATAACAACTAACACCTAAGAAAGCAGAAACGGGAAACGCCAACTATTACATTTATCTTCTTTCTCTTCTCAAAGAATGGATAAGAATCGTTCCAAGAATAGAAAGAAAGCGGAAAGAAAGCTTCTAGATGAAAGCCGCTTTAAAGCTCAATCATATCCGCTAAAAAGCAGGAAACTGTGTCTTGGTCAAGTGTATTGATATTATCTAAGGCAATATTCTGATTCTCCAAGATCTCCTCGCCTTCTGTGATCAAACTTAGAGAATCTTTCACTTCTTCAGTTGCTTTATGAGTTCTATTCTTGACAAACATCGCTGCCCGAAAAGATGACTCACTAACTGATAACTTGGCGGCTCTGCAACTTTATGCTTCTGACTCTTCTCTTGATTTCCAACAAAAGAGTATTGCACAACTCTTTTATGATACCTTTCCTTTTTCTCATATCACACCTCCTCGTGTTCTTCAGCTGAGATGATGAAGTTTTGACATAGTGCTGATTTGGTGTTAAATTCGAGGGGAGTGTACTCCATATTGAAAACCTTGAAGAATGACTGTAAACTCGCCTATGATCAGACAAGTTTTGAGCAACTTTATATTTTTAGAATGCTGGTTTTTCATCTTCAAACGGACAAATTTTTGGGAATTTATCTGAGATATGGGTTTTCTTTAGAATTTCGTTGCAAGACAACCTAGATCGTCCGTTTTTGAAAATCTTGAATTTTGACTGAAAAAGTAGCAAACCCTAATTTCTTCAATTTTTTCACCGAAAAAGCTGGCACCTGGGTTTCGTTCAGAATATGATTAGAAATGGACCCAGTTGATCAGATTTGAAAAACACTGATGGCTGATCGAAAAAGCAGCCAACGTTAGAATTTGAAATTTTCTTGAAAAAGCTGTGATATGGGTTTTCTTCAGAAGACTGATCTGAGAGGACCCAGATGGTTGAAAACTGAATGCATTGAGGATTTCATTGACATGCAAATAAAAGTAGCTGCTGCAACTTGATGAAAGTTTCTTGAAAAATTCTTCAGAAGAATGAGAAGAAGAGACCCAGATGGCTGAAAATTAAAATCTTTGACCTTCACCTTCAAAAGTTTGATCTTCTGGATGAAAAAGCATGAAAAAGCAAGATCTTATGTTGCTGGTCTGAAAATTATTTATAAAAATCAGCATCCTTGAGTTCTTGAATCTTGAAATAAATCCTCAAAGTTGCTGCTCCACTTCTCTTCTTTGGACGCCACCTGCAAAAATGATGAAAACTGAATGGAAGAGATGTCTTAAATAGATTTAGGGCTTGAAACAACTTTGCTTTCTTTTGCTTTAATCTTCAAACCCTAAAACTAGCCTGTTCAATGAATTTGGACATTCATCTTTCTCTTGCCATCTTTGAAGTTTTGAAAATTCTACTAAGGCATTGAAAGATGGGCGCCCTTCTTGGCTGCAGGCGCCAACCTTCTCCAGACTTAACCATTTTTTTAGGAATTTTCAACTTTTCTTCCATTTTGACCCCTGGATTGACTTTGATCTCTGGCTTCCAGATTGATCCGATGAACGAGCTAGATGATTCATCGCGTAGCCTGACTGATTCTGAGAAGATTGTTCTAGAGGCACCTCTGGCGAAAAACTTCGTTTTGACCTTCAGATTCATGGGAGCCCATTTCCTCCAGGGGCTCCGAACTTTCACAGTGTAAGCCATTTTTTCATGATTTTCAATTCCTTCATTCCCTTTGATCTTCTGATGAAATCTCGATTCCGGGAGTTACGTTGATCTGATCGACTGACTGTCAACTCCATTGGATAGCTTGACTAAAACTAACGAAGTGATCTTAGAAGCCGTATTTGCAAATTCTAACATCTCAGGGCTCAAAATCTTGGGCGCCCTTTCTCTCCAGGGGCGCCCAACTTAAGCAGACTTAGCCATTTTTCACTTTCTTCATCCTTTCACTTCTACAAATGATCTCGGCTGATCTAGTGATCTGGAACTCGGATTGACTGACTGCTAGGCTTGTCGCGAAGCTGAGAGGATTTTGGAGGGGGTTCTCTTGGAGAGATTTTGTCGAAAAGTGAAATTCAGGCCCTCATAAGTTTGGGCGTCCATCTTGACTGGGGGCGCCCACTTCCACCAGACTTAGTTTATTTTTTCATTTTTCTGTGTTTACTTTTGAATCTTCGTTCATAACCTTCGCTGGACCCTCTATTCGGTGCTTCAAATCTGGTGACTGCGACCTCCGATAGGCGTGCTGAGTATCTCGTTTGAAAGCTGGATCAACCGTGAAGAAATGATATTAGACACTCATCTGCAAATTCATCTGATAGACCCCCTGAAAACTTGGGCGCCCTTCTTCACTAGGGGCGCCCATTCTTACCAAACTTAGCCATTTTTACCGATTTTCATCCTTCAGTTTGGAAACCTTCGTTCCGTATGTTTATCTTTGATCTGAATTTGCTGGAAGATAGCCAGCCGGAAGATCTGACGAAGATAGGCGTCGCGGAGCTAATTGAAATCTGAAGAGATTGAGCACTTTGACAAACCCTAATTTCATCTTTTGATGCCCTAAAAAGATGGGCGCCCATAGTCACCAGTGTTAGAAAATTTTCTTCTTTTTTCAATCTTCTTCTCTGTTTTTCGTGACTGCTCACCAACTCATCTTCTGTCGAATGCTTTGAATGTTGAATCTGACACCTGGCAGTTGATTGACCTCCATTGATGACCTCGGAGCTCCTGATATGCTTCTGAAAAAGCAGAATAGACCCAGTAGGGCAAAACTGATTATTTTGAGATTCTAATTGCACCAGCCTGATATGGACGTAATTTGAGCCAATCAAAATCAGTTTGGACCCTGACGGACCAAGTTTCTATTTTTAGAAAGTTTTGCCAGTATCCATTTCCAAAGAAACCCAGAAAAACCCAGAAAACGTAGCTAATTTTAGAAAATTTCTAAAAATAGCAGTTTTCCTAAAATTTAGGGATGAAAAACTAAGATTTGGGTTTTGTGGATTAAGTTGCTCTAAGCAGACCCGGATCGTCAGAATTTGAAAATTTTGTGTTTTAACCCCCCATGCAAGATGTGCACACCCAAATTTTGACCTTTTTGACTGATTTAACAAGACTTTTACTCATTTCTTCAAAATGTCTAAGTGTACCAAAAATTTTAATTTTGGGGTACAACATTGGCTCTGTTTGGGGACCATGGCGGATACTTACAGCATAGGAGAACCATAGAATCTCTGGAGTTTTGAACTGAGACCAGTGCCTTGTCCATTGGGTATCGGAGTCAACATCATTTCCTATCACCTATTTGCAAGACTTTCCCTAAGTCACTTGAAACAGGACTTCCTAGAAATCACCTAATAGTTGGACTTCCCTACAAATCTCCTAAAACAAGACAGGACTGTTACGGAAAAGGGAAAAACAACATAACGAAAACATCACGGAAAGGGGAAACACATCACGAAAAACAAGGAAAAATATTTACAAAGATTTACTCCACCTCTGAAAGATGTCCTTTCTGCCTGAAAGGCTTTACTTCTCTTCTCTTGGGTATCACAGGAGACAAATCTTCAGGGATGAAGATTCTCATATCTTCATATGTCCAGCCAGAGGCACCTTGACAAAAGTCGGAAAATGGCGCAAGGAAGGAAGCAGGTACCACTGAGTCACCAACTTTGTTGTCGTTCATCTTCGGGATCTCTCTGTTGTCAATCTTTGGGATGTTTCTACCGTCAATCTTTGGGATGTCTCTGCTGTTGAACTCTTCAAACCAATTGATTGCATTCCACACCCGATTTCTATAATGCCGTAGATGATCCTTTCTGATATGAAAATATCCTTTGATTGGCTTATCGATCAGCTCCACATCCCCTTTAACACATAGGAGTTCAATTACCATGTCTTCGGCATTTTTGAGGCCTAACAAAAGCGCCTCTTTTTCAGCTTCAGTAATCTCCAATTGCAGGCCATATGACAATGGGTACAATTGTTCTTTAGGGGAGATGATCACTTCCCCTGCTCTTGATTTTGTATTAGAACCACCTCCATCGAACTGTATTGTCCATAAATTTGTATCCTCTGTCGGTCCCTTTTCTGGACAAGCTATGTTATAGTCTTCAGTTTCTAACTTTGACAACGTCACATGATTACCAAGACCCGTTCCTTGATACAAAATTTGGGGTGGGGGGTTTGGGATTTTTAACACCATGAACTAGGATTTGGGTTCAGGTTCTATCTTGATTCTACCTTCCTCCACAGGAATGATTGCAGACGACCAATCTAATTGCATTGCGCCACCAAGATCTCTACAGAAGCTCCGACTCAACAACATCCCGTAGTTGGGTGGAATATCAGCCACTAGGATGGTCATTTTAATCTTTTTCTTTGGGTAAGCTGCCAGCCTTACTTGAGTGTTCTTCATTTGTCCGACCAACGGTACCGACTCAGACTAAAGCGAATAGCACTCGTTCTGAGTTTCTGTGCAAGAGAGTCCCAATGCTTTCATCACTTGTAGAGGCATTACGTTGTTTGAGACTCCTGAATCAATAATACAATTGCTCAGTTTAAATCCTCCTATATACAAAGATATATAGAAAGGTTTAGGCTTTTCTTTCACTGGAACAAATGACTTGAGCAATGTAGGCAGAATTGAAGCTTCTTTCTTCACATGTATTATTCTATCCAGTTGCTCAGGATGATCACAGAGATATTCCAATTGTGAAATCTGCACCGTGTTCTTCATCAAGGCATCTACAATGTCAAACTTGGCTGGAGATGGGTCTTGAGCAACCGCTTTATCATTCTCTTGTTCTCTAGCTCTCCACCTCTCTTCTTTTTGCGCTTGTAGTCTCTCTTCTTCTTCTTTCTGTGCTTGCAAGTGCAAAGCACCTGTAAACGTAGGAAAAGAGTGTCTTAAGTGATTTGCTGCAAGAGAGTGGTGGCAGAGGTATTCTTTTTCTTCAATAACGGGTTCAAAATATCCCGCTGCAGAGTCGCCATCGAAATTGTCCGTCTGCGGTGAGACAACATTCGAACTTGGTGTTGGGACGAAACTGGAACTGGGTGTAGCATCAGCATATCCCATAATCTGATTCATTCTTAAGTTCTCAGGACATGTAGAACCGGTATGTTCATCGGTATCATGAAAGGAACAAAACACTGTGTGGCGCAGCTTCAACTTTTTGTCTTGGTGGAGGTGCTAGCAACCGCGGCTTGTAACTATTGTAAGGCTGAAAATCATTTCTCCTCGGTTGATATGGTTGCCGAGGTTGATATTGTTGTTGAAGTTGATATTGTGGTGGTGGTAGTGCGAGCATCTCATTGGCTACCTTCTGTAGCAGTGGATCTGCAGAACTCTGAACCAGAGGCCTGATTGAATCCTTCTTCATTATGCTAGAAGTGATCATATTATCTTCCAGCTCAATGGTGTGTCTTTGTGCATCCGTCAATTCTGTTTCTTTTGCCGTCTTCAAGAAGAAGGCTATCTCTGATGGAAGAGCATTTATGAAGCAGCTCATCAGAATCTTCGGTGATGGATTAAGTGTAAAAGAAAGTCGTGTAACAAGACGATTAAATCTTGCTACAAACTCCCTCATGGGCTCATTGTATTCCATCTTTGAATTTGCAAGTTGAGCAAACAACCAATGACTATCTTCAGCGGGCTTGAATCTCGCCAAAAATTTCTCGAGCATAGTTGCCCAGCTTGTGATAATACCCGGCTCTAGGTGATTGAACCAATCAACAGCATTCCCAACAAGAGTCTCCACAAAGAGACGCACTGCGATGTCGTCATGTTCCACGTGGAAGATGGCGCAGGCCGTTGAGAAGGCTGAAAGATGATCATCAGGGTGTTGAGTCTCATCGTCGTGAAACCGGGGAAAGTGCTTCCTTGACCCCTCAGGCAATCCATGATGTTCCTGCAAAGCCAAAGGTCCAATGATGTTACCCCAAGGTAATCGGGGTGGACGTCTCAGGTTCCTTCTAGCATTATTGATCCGGGGTATATTTTTAGTGAAAATTAAAGTGTCTTCGATACTCCATATTTTAGCACCATTAGAAAGATCTCAATGTCCTGATTCAGCGCAACTTGAACGGAGCGAAAAGGAGTCCGTTTGCACAAGTTATGGCTAGTCAAACCTTGGGTCAAATTGCCATCAAGGGTCGTCCAGGAAGTGGAAAAAATAATTGTCTCAAAAATCTTCGAAAACGGTGTCAAGTCGAAGAGCTCGTTGAGACGATTCCGGCAACGTTCGTTTCGTCAAAATTCAACATCGTATGCTCGAGATATGGGTAGTCAAAGTTCGGTTGACTTGATGTTACAACAGGTGACGTCATCAATTAGTCCGTATGGTACGAAATCCAAGTGGATGAATCTAAGCGTGACATGTGGCAGTTGACTCAGATTGTACGGACCAATCAAAGGTTGACACATGTCCATCTGTACACCAACGTGGCATCACAGGTGGCATCCAGTCAGCGACGACGTAGTAGATAGTTGGCGGATGATGTGGCTCTGTGAGCAAATCAAATACTTCCACGTGGCAATCTTCTGGTGCGCCTAGTGTCCCTCTGTCTTCCATCCGAATTGGGCGAGTTTGTTAAAAAGGTTGTTGAATGGGCTCGAACCCGTGACCTCCATTGAAATAGCCGGTCGTTTCCACCATTAGACCACAAGTGGCGGGCTTAACGATTAATAGCCACGGATTTGTTTTGTTTTGAATTCAGGTGGCGTTTGAAAACAAAAGTTGGTTGGCGGGGTTGGAACCCCTGACCAACCTTTCACCAAAATGAATGGCTACTGACAAACCACCGACAGGTATTCAACTATAAATGGAGTCTGTTTGGTTTTAATGTATAAGCTGCCCCGAATTTGTAACCAAATGGCCTATAAGGCCAAAAATAAGCAAAACCCACCTAACAAATTAGCAAAGGGGGTTAAAAAGAAACAAACAAACTCTTGTATGAGTTGTTAAGGGGTTTTATGTTTGTTTTTTGTAATTATGAAGGGTTTTGGCCTCTTTAGGCTAATTTTATGTATAAAAGGGGGGATGTGGAAGCTCTTAGGTGTTCAACTAAGTGATGAAGCTCAGGTGATAGGTGATGCAAGAGAGGGATCTTGTGGAGATTTTTGAGCCATTTTCGTACGACGGAGTATTGTTATGCTGCTGAAGTGCTTGAAGAGATGGTCTTGGTGCATTTGTAATCTTTTTTGGAGTTTAATTGGATCGGTCTCACTCTATTGGAGCGGACTCGGAGACGTCACGTTTGTGGCGAACTCCGTTATCAGATCATTTGCACTCTCTCTCTCTCTTCTACTTTCTCAATTTCATTCTTTTCACCTTCAATTTTTAATGCATAATTTTAATAATGTATGCATGAATTGTATTTCCGCTTAATTCACATGTTAATGTGTTAATTTTGTTTATGTAATTTGGATTTCATGATTTGTAAACATTAAGCATTCAGATGCAATTAGTCTAGATCCTATACAGATCAAATGGTATTAGAGCTTTTGGTGACTATTATTGTAGTTGGTTTTGAATGCTAACAAGATCCAGGATTCAGAAGGGCGAAGGCAAGCTTGAGGAATATAATCCTGAGATCGGGAAACGAAAAACTTTTTTGAAGATGTCTATGTCTGGAATGGAGGTACCTGAGGAACTCAGTTAGCAAGATTTTTGGAGAGCTTTTTGGCAGATGAAAGCTGCATTGGAGATGCTACTTAAAGAAAGGGAAGAACGCATGAAACGTGAAGATCATGGAGACAGTAAAAGCAAGAAGAAGCAATCAGGAGGTGGTGATGAACCCCCAAAATCTCCTCTGTCTACTCCTCCTCCTCATTCTCCTTCTTCTACACATTCTCTTTCTGGTAATCCTTTTAAGGATGTAAATAAGCCTCGGATTAAATTGGATGTTAAATTTGAACTACCTAAGTATTGTGGTGAATTAGATGTTGAAAAACTAGATGACTAGATTCAACAAGTAGAAGTTTATTGTAGAGTTCAAAACCTCTTTGATGATGCTTCTAGGATCCAATTAGCCACTATTCGGTTGGGAGGTTCAGCTCTTACCTGGTGGGAGAGTAGGACTAGATCAGAAATTTCACAACATGGTAGAGTCATTTTGTCTTGGTCAGAATTTGTTAGTGCTCTTAAAAAGCAGTTTTATCCCTTAGGTCACATGCAGCAATTAATGATGAATTGGCAAGTGTTTAAACAAGGGAAGGGTCAAACTGTCCAAGAGTACACCCATGAATTTAGAAAGAAGGCTATTGCATTAAATGTACCTTTGTACACCCAGGATACTTTGCTAAAGTACATAGGGGGTCTTCATTCAACAAATCAGCAACTTGGACTATTGAAAACACTGTAGAAATGGCAAAGAAGTGTGCAAATTTGGTCAATTTGTCAACAACAACAAAAATGCAATCCTTCCCTTGCTCATTGAGCCCATGATGAAATCCATTGAGATACTTTCCCATTTTTGATTGGGAATAGGCAAGGGCTACAACAAACCAATTGGATATGAGTGCTCATTCTTGTTTTGTTGAAAAACTTGGAATTCCTTAACATACCCAAGGACTTCATCCTTTAGTCCTTTCCATGTAAATATCTCCTGAATTTGCTTGTAATTATTGAAGTAACCTTGGTGACCAGCCAAGGGAACATCATGGAAACTCTTAAAAATCTTTTACTTGAGTCTAGACTCGAGCACCGAGAAGATCCTTTCCTTGTATAGAATGTAATGTCCCCGTTTTAGCTGACATTGTTTGTTGAGGAATGAACCTATCTTTTTGACCCTCGTAGGCTGACAGTTATGGATAGAGGGTCCTTTTTGGCAGTTACCTAGTGGTTAGAGACAACACTTCACTTTTTGATTCAGGTTTGGGCCTTTGCAGATGCTCACGGAGTGATATTCAGGCACTTACTATTTATAGTAAGTCAAATAGACAGGGGTTTCTATTTCTGGCAGGGCACCTGGTTCAGTTGGTCAGCTCAATTTTGACCCAGTTTGACAATTTGATGAGCAAATAGAGAATATTGGAGCATTTGATAATTATTAAAAGATTATTAATTTGACTTTATGATATAAAGTCACTTTAATGAATTATTAAAGTATTAATTAATGGCGAATTATAAAGTATTCAATACTTTATAATTGAGGAGCAATATTAATATTAAATGAGTTTTAATATTTATTTAAAAAGGACGCCATTTATTAAGAAATTTGCCTAAGTCTCAAAAAGGGCAAATTTTATAATATTAAATGCACTTAAGTTGCTTTTTTGAGGGGCTCGAACTTCTAAGAGATTATATATTTTTCTCAAGACAGAATAGAACTCATTATGATATGATTATTCAAATTTTGTCTTTCTCTCTGAGAACATTTGGATTTTGGAGAAACAAGGGTTTCTGCAATCAGATTGTGGAGAACGTCAACTCTTCATGATTAGACATACTGAGGCTGTGAAATATCAGTTGAAGCTTGTCCTACAGAGTGGCTTCATTCAGAAGTCATTACAGAGCTTATTTGTGGAGATTCAGATTGGGGTTTGGGTCAGTTTCTCTCCAAAGGGGAATCATTTCATTGGCCGTTATTTATCTAGCACCTGGCACTCTTTTCAAGGCCGTACGGATTTCATTTATTGCTGGTTCAGGCCATACTTTGCAGCAGCAAGGTCGTACTTCATCCATAGGCAAAAACGCCTTGCCTTTTTGTTAGATTCTTCTTCCAATGGTGGTGCCTTGGTCTTTTGGAGTTCCTGTGTCTGTTTGGTAGAGGGAGATCATTATCTGTAGGTTGGCCGTACCATTTTCTCATCACTACAGGTGTTGTACCCAAACCAAATTTTTTGCTTCATCAAGCATTTTGCATAAAAGAGTCTAAATTTTGCTAAAATGATGTAAAACGCAATTTTGGGCAATATCAAGCATGGAGTTTTTGTCAATAGTTTGTCAGTCAAAGTCAGTTATATTGATCAGAACCTGAAGCAGAGAATCAGAATGGAGCTTTTCACGATGGAGGAACATCTCACGATGATTGCACATGAAGATTTTAGTGATCAAAATGATGTTTTTAGTGGTTAAATTATGAGGATTTCTCAGGAAAAAGCACAAAAGCGCAACTATAGCCCAGGGGCGCCCAACTTTTTGAAGGTTAAGATCTTGTTGAAAGTGTTCAAGCATCCAGTTAATCTCTTCAGAATTGGTCTGGCTATCCGATAAGCTATCCAGCGAAGCTTTCTAAGACCCACAGCTCCGGCAAACAGCGTCAAAAGTTGAAATCCCTAAAGTTCCAAATATGAGAATTTTGTCACTTTCAGGCAAAAGCGCACCTCTAGCCTGAGGGCGCCCATCTTAAAGAGGGGGTAAATCTTGGTAATTTTGATGACTCATGCAGTCAATCCATTCACGACTAGTCTGCTTATCCGGCTAGATACCAAACGCAGTCATCCGAGTTTCAGAACTCCGGCAGCAGTCATTTGAAGATCAGCTTATAATGGAGTTTTCACGTTTTTGAGCTTCTTCGTTGATTCCCAGTGCAAGTACAGCCCAGGGGCGCTGGTTTAAAGGACCCTTCAGATGCCAAAATTTGCAGACGAAGTCTTCCTGACATCAGTACTACTCTAGCCTAGCTCCGCAATGCATCATCCTGCTTGTTGATCCAACGTTCCAGGTGATCGTGGCGGAAGTTCTACCAAGCACGTAATTTCATGGGCGGACCAACATACAAATTACAGTGTATTTCTACAGTCTAGAGGCTCCTAGCCTTTGGGCCTATCAGATGAGTTCGTTCGCGTTCGAAGTCTTCACGGCTTTTGAGCATAATCATTTTATCTATCCAACGAGCCTAGCCGTCAGCCTTCG
The DNA here is from genome assembly GCA_007258455.2 of Sequoia sempervirens. Classification (NCBI taxonomy): domain Eukaryota; kingdom Viridiplantae; phylum Streptophyta; class Pinopsida; order Cupressales; family Cupressaceae; genus Sequoia; species Sequoia sempervirens. The sequence continues at coordinate 21,111 of VDFB02270287.1, read as the reverse complement.
GGATTTGGCAGTCGCTCGTACGTGCGAGGTCTTTGGCGAAATGCTGAAGAGTGAGGATATCCGGAAAATGGCCAAGTCTGGAGCGGTAATTTTAAATAAAATACGCATTGGAGTTTTTGAGGTCTTAGAAGCAGTTTTCTTGTTTCGTCACCTCCAAAGACTTCCCTTGTGGGCCCTTCTGGCTGTTCGTTAAAACAGATAGAGCTTGAATCGGGTCATCCCAGCTCCAGATATCAGAGATCAAAGTAGGGTACTTGGGTGAAAGTTCAATTTTCGTCGAAATGACCTCAGTGCAACTGAGAGCCAAGGGCGCTTTTACTTTTGAAGCCCTTAACACAACTTTCAGGTGTCGCGTATACAGTCATTGGATGCATAATGTCTCTAGGCATGCAGTGAGCTTCGTTTCCTGTCAGCAGGGTTCACCATTCGCCGTCAGTAGCCGTTTGAAGTGTCAGATGGCAGTTTAGGAAAATGGCCAAGTCTGGAACCCGTAAATGAATTTAATCAAAGGCGCCTAATTTTTTAAGGTGTTAAACAATGGATTTTGCAGTTGTGTCTCCCAGCAGACATTTCTTCCTTGTTCAGTAGGCTTTCCGATGAATTTTCCAGATCAGTCTCAGCATCACCCGGTCACCCAGAAATCAGTGTCGAAGATGGTCAGTCGTTACTATGCAGTCAGCTATTAAATAGGGAGTTAATAAAAAGTGAAATAACTTGAGCAAATGGACGCCTATGAGCTCAAGAGATGACTTTTCGGAATCGGTGAAGCCCGACGATGAATCCTAAGACTTCAACAAAATTGTCAACTGAAGTTCAGGATATTTGCAATTTTAGCATTTAAAATGGCGATTTTCTATTTTTGGCGCCTTTGCTAATTGCATGATAATAAATATTTTATTATTTATTCAAATTCGAACTTCCAGTCAGTGGTAGTGGAACTGAAAGGCAACCAATCAGAGGTCTTCTATTCTTGTCAGGGTTTTCAATTCTTGCAGTTACTAATTGGTGCGAATTTCTTCTTATTTAAAGTATGGCGCCTTCATTATTATTCACAGAGCTTTCAAAGGAAATTCGATTTCATTAAGAGCAAATTCAATCTTAAGTGAAATTCGTGTTTTTAAAAGCAAATTCATCTCTTCAAAAGGGAAATTGAAGTTTATCAATTTTTCAAAGCAACTTCAAAGCAATTTGTATTTCTTCAAGAAGAGAAGGCGTGCACCTTTAAGGGAGTTCATAGTAACAAAATTCGCCATTTCTTAAGAGATCAAAGGCGTATTTCAAGATCCAAGGCGTTCTCTATATCAGTTTGCAATCCTTCAATATTCAAAGGAGAATCCTCAAAATTCAATATAAATTCGTATTTTCTTCAAAGGAAATTCGAATTTCTTCAAGGCGCAAATTTCAAAGAGGAAAATTCGTGGTTTTCAAAAACAAGGCGAATTCTTCCAGTTCAGAGGCGAATTTCACATCAATTTCTCAAGGCGATTTTACCTAACATATCTTTTTGCAGATCAAAGTTCACAATTATTAGAAGTTTGAAGAAATCTAAGGCGATTTTCATTAAAGAAAAAGGACATCATAAAAATGTCTTTTTCATCCTTCAATCTCAGATTTCTCACAAAATGCAATTTGCATGTTCCTGAAATTGGCGAATTCTACAAGTCTCAGTATCTGGATCATTCTCATATAATTTCCTCGAGTTGAAATTGTGTGTTTGATTTTTCACGAATTTTTAACTTCAGAACGTTCGTTCTTGAGTTACTAATTTTCTCAAGTGAAAAGTCTTTGTATGATCAAGTAGAAGTTGAATTTTCGCAAATCTGACGTTCTGGGTTGTCTTAGAATCCTTTTCTGGACAAAACCCATCTCTCGGATTTTTTGCTGAAAATAATTCTTCGAAAGGCTATTTTTAGCTTCCAGAAATCTTGTCAAAATATAGTCAAGTTCACAGTCAACAGGCTAATTTTTCAGAATGCAGTTCACTCAGCTCGAATACAAGACCAAAACAGTCCTTACTCATGATTTTCTCAGGTTGGTTGAGACAGACGTTCACAAAGTATTGCCAGAAGCAGTGCTAGATCCAGTTAAGATCAGAAGTTCAATCATTCAGAATATTGAGCAATCTGGTTTACTAGAGGCTGCTTCCATACCTATCTCCGTTCACTGTATTGAATTCGTGATGGCTTGCATTAAGCATTTCAATTCTACTACTCGTGAGATAGTGTCAGTTGACAGACGGGTCATTTGCAGTCTCAAACCTTTGGACATCGAAAGGAGTTTTGACATTCCTCAACACCAGAACAGCCTAGTTGTTTCTATGGAGTAGTGTGCGCAGGCATTTGATGCTGATGTGGACAAATGTCAGAAGAAGATGGCAGAAAGATGGTTAAAACAAACGAAGAACAGATTGCCAAACATTGTGGGTCGTGGTGAATACAAGGATGAGTACGCGATTCTAATCACACTCCTGAATCGTGTCTCAGGTCAAGCACATGCGAATGTTTTCCAGCCTTGGATGTATTACATTATTGGTCGCATCATTTCTGGGCAGGAACATTATGATTGGGCATCCTTCATCAACGATATTCTCCACAGACAAATCACCGGTTTCATGGTTGCTCATGAGTTTCATATGTGTTCATATCTCGTGTACTTGATCGCTTATCAGGGTCAGTTCCGAGGACTAAACACCGTGGGCATTCTCAGTGTTCAGAAAGTCTATCAGTATTATGATCAACTTGAGTTCACCAGAGCTGAACGTCATTTCAAGCGTGTTCACGAGGCTTTTCTGACCTATACAGTGAGGAATTTGGACCGGGAGTTGCACGTTCGTATCTCGGCAGTTGCTAGGGCAGCGATGGATGGATGGGCAGATTGGTTTATTCAGTTCCCAACATACGCCTACATCCGAGTATACGGCTTTACAGGAAATCCTGCTATGCTTTTCACATTATCCTTTGGATAAGACAGTTTTTCAGGAGTTCCTAAGACAGATGCATGATGTTCATCGTCTTCTACGCCGCAGGCACAAACCATCTCTCAACTTTCCTTTTCAATTTGGAATGTATTGGTGCAAGTCGGCAATTGATGCTAAGATCGCAGGACAGGAACTTGAGAAATATCATCTTAAGTATCTTGTCAAAGCACGTGCCTATGACCTTTCAGGTCATTGTACAGCTCGCCTTGCTGGAGGTACATATCACGAACCTTCTATGGAGGATTACTGGGCAAATTGCGCAGATGACTTCGAGGTTCGCAGACGTAGTTACGGCCGCTTCTCTCTCTCACAGATTTTTGTTTTCTTGTCAGAGGATGTGGGAGGTCTATCAGATGACGAGGGAGAAGTTCTTCCTCAGTTTTTCAAAGAACAGGTCGAAACACAACGGTTGCCAGCAGTTGATTGGTACTCCAAGGAATACGCAACGGTCAGGGAGAGGTCAAGTAGAGTTATTCAGAACAGTATACTTTACCTCGACAACAAGAAGACAAGGAGGGTAAGTGTTCCCAGAGCAGAGCCGCTAGTAGTGGTGAATCCTTCGCTACCTTCCTCGTCAAAGCCTAAACAAAAGAAGAGGAGTAACCCTCCTAAGAAAGTACAAGCGCCAAACAATTCAAAGGGAAAGGCGCTTGCCATTGTTACACACACGGAGCCTGATATACACCCGGTCGCAGAATCAGTTTAGAGGTCAGTTTAGAGCCTGCCAGTACCTGAGGTTCAGCCTCAAGTTCCTTTATCAGTTCCGGAGCTGTCACCAGTCCCAATTCACATCGAATTGGATTTAGACTCTCCACCTCGCAGTGGGTCTTCTACACACTCACTCTCATCAGTACCTCCTGTTGCTAGTACCGACCCTTCTAGTAGCATTAGCCGAGATCAATCTTGGATCGAAGCTTAGCTAGGAAGGAAGAGGAGGCAGCCATCCTATGTTCTCAATCATTCTGATTTTGATGACGTTTATCACGATGTGCCAGACAAGAGAGTCAAGAACATGGTTCATGTAGAGAGGAACACTGATATGGAGATTGTCATCGAGATTGCTGTGCCTCCACATGGGAAGAACTTGGCTGAGTTGGAATCTCAGGATTTTGAGGTTATCACAGTTAACCTTGGTCGTAGCACACGTCAGACTCAGGTTGATCTCCTACAAGTTGCTACAGACAATTGCAGGGATAGAATACTAAAGGACAGAGAGGATAAGGCATCCCTCAAAGCTGAAATCAGACAGCTTCGTCAGTATATTTCTAGCCTTGTACATAGACTAGATGCCATTAACACACTCCCGCCGATGCTTGAGCCTCTAGCAGAGCAAAGTCAACTCAATCACTTGGTTGCATATGGCAAGCGTTTGGATGAGTGGGAGGAGGAGTTCGTTGCTAGAGGCCGTGCTATGCTTACAGAGTTATATCAGTTGCGGTACAATGCATGAGAGCTCTGTCTTCGTGTTCAGGATGAGGAACGAGATATGGCTATTAACAAACCCCGGGATGAGATTATGATTGCTCATCTGAGTGTGGCGTATGATGCAGTGACAGATGCAGAGGACAGAGAAGCTATCTACTCTTGGAAGACACAATTGGTTTTCAGGGCAAAGATAGAAGACACTTTAGCATCAGAGTTGGCTGAGAGTAGAGAGCACGTCACTAGTGCACTCCGATTTGTGAGGCCTCTAGTATCTCGCTTATTGTGCCGGTATCAGATCGAGGGTGGTGCCTACGTTGAGCTTACCGATGTTCAGTCAGAGCTCCAAGCACTCATTCATATCATTTTTAGTGGGGAAAGAATTGGCTTTAAGATTACTCAGCTTACAGTCATGTCAGCATTGTTCGACGAGGCAACGAGGAGTAGGGGCGAACTTCAGTCTCAGATCACAGCTGGTGAGGATATGCTGCATCGACATAGTATTCTTCGTCAGAGTCTCATAGCTCCAGATAGTGATACAGTTAACAATCTCATTGAGGGATTGGTTGCTCGAGATCACGACCAGTAGACTTCAGTTTCCATCTCTCAGGATAGACATTATACACAGGAGTTAACTTGGTGTTACCCTTTCAAGTTAACTGGCTGTCTCACCTCATGCATATCTATTCTGAGATTCACCTTGTTTACTTGGAGTTTTATTTAGGGTTTTTCGTTAACTGATGGTAGTCTTCCAGTTAACTCGCTTTCAATAAGGACGTGCATGCTCGCACAATTGTCCATTTTTATATTAGATGTTTCGGTTAACTGATGGTAGTTTCCCAGTTGACTGTATAGTTTACTTCATTAGGGCTTAGCAGCTAAACTTGCATGCATTGCAAGAACTGTAGATGACTTAAGGTGATTTTAGGGTTCCGTACACCTTGATGTATATAAATAAGAGCTTTTGCTTGAGAGAGAAATATATGCTGCGCCTACCTTGCCCTCAATATTGCTCTTTTGGTATTTGTTCATGTGTCTTCGCTATTACGATTAATTGTTATGCCACATAGGGTTTGAAGAGATGGTAATGGTGGATTCTTTCCATAGTTAAGATAAATCTGTTTTGAACATCTTTACCATTGTGATCAATTGTTATGCCACATAGGGTTTCAAGAGATTATGATGAAAGATGCTGAAAAAGATGCTTCATGACGGAGGGGATTTTCAAATGACGAAAAGTGCAAAAAATATTTTAAGTTTGGAAACTTTTCACTTTGTAACGTGGGAGACGCTTGTGCAATTCTACGTGCAAATCAACTTTATAGTGTCCATACATGTGAAAGTGGTGAAATACAGTCACACACACGCGTCAGTAGCAGTAGTGCTTCTATGTGGTCAATTCAACAGCTAAAATGGTGTTTGCAAGAGCGTGAAATGGAGGAAATATCACTTCCAGAGCAAATATGTGCCCTTGTAGCCCAGGGGCGCCCTTCAATTTGGAGGTTCAATTTTAGTTACTTTTGGTTGTAGATACATTAAATCTCTTCGGAATTTAGTTAGCTTTCCGACAAGCTATCAAGCGAGTTCGTCCGAGTTGTAGAACTTCGGCAATCGAAGGCGAAAGCAGAAGGTATGAAGAGTTTACACATCACGGAGATTGTCAAATTTTCCGTTTCTGTGCCCTTGTAGCTCAGGGGGGCCCTTGAAGTAGATCCCTCAGATGGATGAATTTGCAGATTCCGTTTCTAGGGAATCTCTTTTGATTCAGCTCAGCTGCGTGATGCATCTGTCCGCGAGATCGTCAGATGTGCTGAGTGACCATGACAGTGGTTCCAACGAGCACGTAAAATAGAGGGTGGATAAAAGTAGAAATATCAAATTGTACCTCTATAGGCTAGGGGCGCCTAGCCTTTTGGCCAGCTAGATGGGGTTTTTAGCAGCCGTCGTCTTCACGAGACCTGTGTAGAATCCTCTTAGCTATTCAGTGAATCCAATTGTCAGTCCTCAAGGTTTGTCAAACGCCCGTGGGTGAAGGATCAGTGGAAATTACTAAAGAATGTAAACAAGCAGAAAAATGGCTAAGTATGGAAATTACATACTCCCTTGAAAAAGGCGCCCTTCTCCTGGAGGTCTTAGAAGCAGTTTTCTCGCTTCGTCACTTCCAGAGACATCTCTTCCAAGTTGTTCTACCTTTGCGATGGGATCAACAATGCGCGCATCGGAGTAATCCAGTGTAATGTCCCCTTTTTCATGAGCATTGGAGTTTTGAGGAATTAGCCTATTCCTGATCCTCGTAGGCTAATGGGGCTTGATCACAAGGTCGTTTGGCAGATACCCAGTTGATTGGTTGGCTCATTTTGTGATTTTATGAAGGTTTTCCTAGTATCATCATGAATATTTCTATTTTTGGAAACCTTATTTTTATATTATAATGTTATATTGCACTTTAGGAGTTGGGTTATATTTTATATTATTATAAAGTGCAATATTAAAATATTAAAATAATAAAATAATATTCTTTCTAGAAGCTGACTTGGAAAAGTTCTAGAAGAAGGCCGATGTATTGAGGAAAAAGAATAAATAGACATGAGGAGCTTATTGTCTGGCATCCAGATTTGATGTTGATATTGATGTTGGTCATTTCATCTTGTGGAGCCTAGGGTTTCTGCAGATTGTTTTTTATCATAGTAAACGAAAACTTCCTATTGATAGCAATTTTAAGGGTGTGAAATATCACTTGAATCATTTTAGCTGGGAGAAAGTTACTTCAAACTTTCTATTTGTGCTACATTGTAAAAACTTAGTGGCCTTTGGCCAAGTTTTTGTATGATTCGATTTAGGGCTTTGTGGAGACATTTTGGTGTTAAGTCTTCAACAAGTTTGGCATAAGAGAGGTTGAATTGTACTCAGATTTCTACATCAGATATTCTCAGTCACTTATATCAGCTACTAGAGGCATTTGAGAAGAATTCGATTTGGCCTTGTGGCTGCTTTTTTCAATTAAGGAGGCAAATCGATGAGTCTTCTTTGCATTTCCAGATTTGTACTTTTTTGTGGGGGCTGTGAATTGATGATACTTACAGTCAATTGAAGGGACGACCTTGCAAATACATAGGAGGGCCTGAGGAGTTCGATCTATGATAGTATTGGCAGATTGGAATACAACAATTCATCTATATTGCATGAGGCGTTTGTAATGCTCAATACATCCAATAAAGAAGTCGACAAGAACTTGTATTGCTGATCTGATTTCATCCTATTGCTGGGCGCACTCATGGAGGGGACGACTTTGTCATTCCAAGCTCCTAAAAATTAGATAAAGGCACAACTAGGATCGCTGGGCTTACACAAGACAGTTGCCACATCTTTGAAGACTTGGGCGACATCTTCTTAAAGGATTGACTTGTTCTTGGTGGCTGCCAACAACATAACAGGTTTCTTATTAATTCTGGGTTTGCATTTCTGGTTGTTTCACACAGCAAATTCGTTATAATCATTGTAGTTGCATCTGATGTATTCACAGGCATGTAAGTTTAGACTTCCAAGCATTGTAAATTCAGTTATTTATTGTTGTATTAGTTTATATCAAGTTGCTGCTGTAGATGATTGAGTACTCAGATTTTTGGCATTGTAATGGTTCATATTGTTTGGCCAAGAGTCTTGGCATCTGCATTCTAATTGCAATCAGTTATATTACATCATAAAGTAATGAAGTTGTAATGCTGTTATGTCAATGCTAGAAGAAGAGGGCTGATTGTATATCATTCTCAGATTGTATCTTTTTCATTGACATAACATCTTGGAGTAATAAGGAGTTTGATTGCAAACTGTTTGACACAATGTCAAGTTGCTGTAGCTTATCATTTGCATTCTAGGATTGCATGCTAAGTGTTTGATTTAATGTCAAACAGCTGTAGTTATCATTTACAGTCAATTATTCCTATTGTTGTCCATTGAACATTATATGAACATGTATGCCAACTGTTTGGCATAAAGTCAATTGGCTGTAGAAGATTAATTTGCATATAGAAAGCATAGAAGTGCATTGTAAATGGTAAAAGGAAGCCCTAAATGCATCTAGGAGATTGTTTATGCATAGTAGTATTGAATTTCAAGCATTGGAAGCATTCTATAATCACTTTTTCAAAGGACATATCAGTCTGATCCCATGAACCAGCAAGCTGGAAATTTGCAAGTGAATTGTTTGACGATATTCCTTGAGCTCTTTATCAGCATTTTGAGGCCAGATTTGAGCAGGGTCATTACATACAACCTCTGTGACCTTTGTCTTCGTCCTCTCCAGCTCTTGGCTCCTCCCTTGCAACTCTATGTCCTCCATCAATTGGTCCTCCCTCTCAAAATGGTGTTGCTAAGAGGTGTAACTGTACCATCTAAACAAATAATTTTTTTATAAATATAAATTTTAAATTATTATTCTAATATACGCATTTAAATATGATCTAAACATGGAGCAATATCTCATATATTATATTTCAAAGGAGAGATAGCATTCACTACCGTCATTGTATACTTGGCAAGAATAGTTAAATTGATAAAATAAATATAACATTAAACTTATATTAATTGTGTTGTACCCCAAAATTAAAATTTTTGTTACACTTATACATTTTGAAGAAATGAGTAAAATTCTTGTTAAATCTGTCAAAAAGGTCGAAATTTGGGTGTGCATGTCTTGCATGAGGGGTTAAATGAAATATGCTAACCAATTTTTTTTTGTTGAATTTACACAACACGAAACAACACTTGGCCAACTTGATTAGCGTTAGCGCCATATCCAAACTCTATCAAAGCAACTCTAACCAAGAATGCGCCCTAAAACCACTTAAGGAAGAGGGGCGGGCATATGGTTAGAGGATCCCTAGGATTCAACTTGATACAAAAATAGAATGCAACTGAAACTGAAGATAAAACTCAACGTCAAGAATGTGCACTCAAGGTCCCAGTGAGGGCAAGGTGCTAACATATGACAGAGTAATTAATAGAAACTGAAATAACTAGGCGAATAACTAGCAATAGAAACTCAAACTAACTAATTCTTCCCTATGGCGGGCATCCACTTAGGAGTGGGGATTCACCACTTGATAGTGGGTACAAAGAGAGATACAAGTTCACTTCTCCACACTGGCGGTAAACCATCCAAGGGTACTTAATGTGAAATTAAAGAAATAATTGCAGCAAATAATGACTGGAACAGTACTACTGTTTACAGTCTTACAATATGAGAAATAACTGCAAATTATATGAAAATTACAATAACTTCAAAGCACATAGTTTTGGATGATCCCACACAATTAATTATCTCTCAAAATGTTGAACATGAATCAAAATCTGAACTTCTAGAAGTCTGATAATAATAATCAGCAAATTGAAATGAATAACCAGCAACTGTGAATTCAAAGGAGTGATCATAACTCTTTCATTTTACCTCCGAATTGGCTGAAACCAAATGCAAATGCTTCCTAGGAGGTTGGTGCCCAAACTGCAATCAAGAAACGCCTTCAAAGAACCTCTGATTATTTTGCACGAATTTACAATGCTCCCTTGAAAGGTACGGCCAAGCAAGAAGAGGCGATTTTCTTTTAAAAATCAGATTCATCAAAATAAAATCTCAAAATGTGTATGAAGGGTCGCCCAAGGCTAGCAAACTCAATGATCAAACACCCAAAACCAAATTCCAATTGTATTCAAAGCTATGAATCAAAATCACTTTCAGGTGTAGATGAACCAGCAAACCAAACTGACAAAAACTCCAAAATTCTTCAACATATGAGCTCAATCTGCTAGTCTGATTTGAGAAGCAGCAAATGACCAACTAGGTGTTGTATTTCAAACACGAAATTGGTTAGAGGCTAGGAGGTAAGCATCCCTCGAAGCAATAATTCAATTGTCATTCCGACAACATAACAATATGATAAAATTAATGGATACCAAAGCTGGAGCAAACTTCCCTTTTAAAGAAAAGGTAACAACCCTTCAACTTCTCCTCAAGGTACGCCAAAGGACACATTAGAATTCTTTTTCAATCTTCAAAAAATATAAATCCTTCATTAAAATGGCGTCCACTTTCCAAGGCATTTAAAGATTCAAAATTAATAAATATTATAACTTCATGAGGCGCCCACCCTCAATGACCACCTTTAAGAACAACTTGAAGTTATTTTACTAGGCTAAGGGGTCAACTGAAATTTATAACATTAATGCCTTCATTTAAGAAATTCACCAAAATAAAGTTTTTAGAAGCCAGAACTTGAACTCATATAATTGCTCCAACTGAAAATGAATACCTGAAGACTGGCAACTGCACACTGCCAAAAATAGAATTTACAATAAATAGTAAACTCCTAGAAAAAGTCACAAACCTCCAAGCAAGGAAACCCTGATTTCATCACAATCTAGCCTACGGGCCTCTAGAATAGGCTGATGAACAACTGAACTGATCACTGATGAGAAGGGGACATTACATTAAAATGTAAAATTCCCAAAATCTGATGATCTGGGTTTGCTCAGAGTGACCTAATCTACAAAACCTAGATCTCAGTTTTTCATCCCTACTTTTTAGGAAAATTACTATTTTTAGAAATTTCTTAAAAATAGTAGCTTTTTCTAGGTTTCTTTTGAAACGGATACTGGCAAAACTTTCTAAAAATAGAAAGTTGGTCCATTAGGGTTCAAACTGATTTTGATTGGCTCAAAATACTTCCATATCAGGCTAGTGCAGTCATAATCTCAAAAAGATTAGTTTTTCCCTAATGGGTCAATTCTGCTTTTTCAGAAGCATATTAGGAGCTCCGAGGTTGTCAATGGAGGTCAGTTAGCTGCCAAGCATCAGATTCAACACTAAAGCATTCAGTAGGAGGTGAGTTGGTGAGCAAGCATGAAGAACGAGGAAGAAGGTGAAAACATTGAAATTTTGACTAAGTCTGCTTGACTTGGGCGCCCCAGGTAAAGAAGGGCGCCCATCTTTTTAGGGCACCAAATGGTGAAATTAGGGTTTGAGATTCTACGTAAGGTTGTTCAGTTTCCTTCCAGCTCCGCAACGGATTTGGTAGTACAGTCATCAGATCATCCAATTATCCAGAATTCAAGATCAAACAGGGAGGATCCAAACAAAAGTCGGAATGAAAAACATGAAAATCACCAAAATTTGACTAAGTTTGGGAACTTTGGGCGCCCTACGTGCCCAGGGGCGCCCATCTTTTTGAAGGGAAAATCGAGTTGTTAAGGTTTGTTAAAGTGCTTAATCTCTCCAGAATTTGGTCAGCTTTGCAACGGATATCTTTGTTAGGGCATCCGGCTGGTCATCTCCAGAAAATCCAGATCAAAATTGAAGGTACAAAATGAAGGTTTGAATTTGATGATAAAATCTAATGAAAATTTTCTAAGTATGGAGCAAATGGGCGCTCCTGAAGGAGAAAGGCACCCAAGTTTTTTGAGTGTCCAAACAGATGAATTTGCCAATAAAGCTTTAACGTGACTTCGTCAGATTTGATCAAGCTTTCCAACGAGACCATCAGCTTGTCAATCTGAGTTGGCAGTCATCAGTTTTAGGAAGGCTGAACAGAGGGTTTGACAAGAGTAAAATATCAAAATTCAAAAGCAAAGGTGAAAATAATGAAAAATATGCTAACTCTGGTGAAGTTGGGCGCCCTAGCTTGCCAGGGGCGCCCAAGCTTTTGAAGCTTCAAATCTAACTTTTTGGCAAAAGTGACTTTAGAAGACCCCTTTCAGAATCTTCTCAGCTTCGCGACAAGCCCATCGATTAGCGAATCTGAGCTTCAAGTCATCAGATTTGATGAGATCATCTGTAGAAGAGAGTTGATGAAGAAATGTGTCATGTCCCCTTCTAGTTGACATCTCTCAGAGCTGATGATTAGCCTATTATGCAACCCTCGTAGGCTGATAGGATGGATAGAGGGTCTTGATGGAGTTTGGCTTGGCTTCGGTTGTCAGAATTTTACCAGTTGGCTTTCGTTCCGGCTCATTCGGACACCATTTGCCTGAGTTGCTATTTTTAGCAGTATTTGGCACTCAGCGAGGCACCCTTGCTATTTTTAGCAGTATGGTTTGGTCATGTGCAGAATCATTCACTCATTCGCCAGCTTCAGACGGTTCGTGAATTGGATATATTTTGAGGGAGATATTAATATTTTAATTGATTAATTAAAATATTAATTTGAAATATTCCGAGCCAAATTTTTTCGTTTTTTCAATTAACAGATTACAACATTCAAGCAAGTGCACCCGTTAAGGTTAGATGGATAAACTGAAACGTGCAAGAAAGTAAACCCAAGATACAGAAGGGAACTCAACGTCAAGTATGTGCTACCCAATCCAAGGCGGAGTGAGGGGCGACCATATGACAGAGTGATTACAGAAAGCAAAGCTTGAAATGAAATGTTGAATAATGGAACTACTCAACACCTAGAATGTGCTTGCTCACCCAGAATGGGAAGTAGCTACCATAGGGCGGAGTTATACTATTTCAAACTAATACTGAAAGCAAACTTGAAGGAAATGCTGAATACTGAAACTACTCAACACCCAGAATGTGCTTGCTGACCCAAGACGGGAAAGTAGCTACCATAGGGCGGAGCTATAACTATTACAACTAATGCTGATAGTAAGAATGAGTTTACAATTCATGACAAAGCAATATTAATGAATACTGGTCAGTACTACTGCCAGTTTACAAACTTAAACGAAATCTTGCTTACAGTGCCAATCAGCATAAAGAATGAATTGTACAATATTCGTGAATTGAGATGCTGAATGTAAAGATAAACTTAAAATGACAATGTATAGATCCAACCTCGTTCGCCAGACTTAGGCAATCTTCACTGAAGTCTCTCAATGCTCTTTAAGGCCTTATTATCACCGATCAATAGAGGAGTTGCAGATTTTTCCAAGCTGCTGTTTCAAACCTGCACTTTCAAAATATAACCAGCATCATAGGGTCCAATAAAATGCTCGGAACTCTCTCGATTCTCATTCAAACAGCTTGATGTCAATTGCAAATGGCTAATAGGAGGGAGGCGCTCAATTCAAGACCTCAAAACATACTTAAATTGCAACTGATTTTTAATGCACAAATCCCAAGGTAATGAAAAGTACGGCCACAGCTGAGAAAGGCGATTTGCTTTATAAAATTAGATTCTTCAAAGAAAAATCTACAAATTGACACATGAGGGCGCCTAGCCTAAAAGAATGGAAATAACCAATACCCACAATGAAATGTTTTGTCTTTTTTGATTTATAAATGAACACACAAATCTGCTAAAGCAAACTACAGAAAACAGAAATCTCTAACATGCCAAATCTGATCCTAAATGGATGAATGCTGATTACAATGCACGAACTCCAAAGTACTCACAACTAGACTAACAATCATCACTAGTCGCTGTCTTACAAACGAGAAGAGATGCCCAATGCTAGGAGGTCTTCATTCCTCGAAGTGATCCAGAGTCAATCCGACAGCATAACGGTGTATTTGTCCAAAGATGAAGAAATGATGCACCAAGACTCCCTTTTATAATTCTTCCGTTGACTTCACCAAACCCTAAAATGAGCTTTTAGGTCAAAACCCAATCCCTTCAAGGATGGGCGTACTTTTCCTTCAAGGCTTTAGTTTGACATTTTAATTAAATATCATTCTTGAAATATGCGCCCCTCATACCCTTACTTTGACTTAGGGAATAATCAATTCATCTCTTAATGATGGCGCCACCCTCAAGGGCCCACTTTTAAACACAACATTAAGTCATTAATTCTAAGCAAGGGTCAACGTTAAATTATAATAATTAAAACGTGACTTTTTAATTTAAATGACTTAACTTATTTCTCCGACAGTGCCCTGAAGCCAATACTGAAGAAGTCAACTGATCATTCTGAAGCCGGAAGTCAACCAACCTGAGCTCATCTGGAAAGCTGCCAAAAATAGAATTTACTAAAAATAGTAGATTCCAAAAAGTGCTCTGAATGCCGAGATGAATATACCACTGCGAAGCCCTCTGAAAACCCAGAAGGAATCCGCCATTTAATCCACCATCTCTGAACAATGACCTCCTCAAAATTAGGAAACCCTAATTTTAACTTCCGACTAGCCTTCGGGTTCCCAAGGAAAGGCTAACGGTCACTGGAAATGTCAGGCTTGGAAAGGGGACATTACAGTCCGCCCTCCCCAAGATTGCTTGTCCTCAAGCAATTGCAAACTAGGATGCTGCAATATCTCATCACTTTCCCACGTTGCATCCTCCATAGGCAGGTTCTTCCACTTTACCAAACATTCTCTGATAGTTCTATTCCTCAAGGAACGTTCTCTGACATCAAGTATCTCCTCGGGAACTAGAACCAACTGTCCTTCTTCGTCCAACGGTGGCAACTGTGAAGAAGCAACCACATTGTGTCCAAGTGCCTTCTTGAGGCGAGACACGTGGAAGACGTTATGCACTCTGCTATCTGAAGGTAGCTCTAATTCATAAGCTACAGCCCCAACCTTTCTGATGACCCTAAATGGCCCATAGAAGCGAGGTTTGAGCTTCTCAGCTCCACTCTTCTTGAGAGTAGACTGTCTATAAGGTTGTAAGCGGAGATAGACCATATCCCCAACCTCAAAAGAACGCTCTACACGCCTCTGATCAGCATACAACTTCTGCTGATTTTGTGCAATCTGCAAATTATCCTTCAAGGATCTCATTATGTCTTGACTATGCTGCAACAAATCCTTGGCTAAAGGTGCTTTGCTGTCACCAAACACCAAATCTGCAAAGTTGGGAGCTTCATACCCATAAAGTGCCAAGAAAGGAGACATTTTGATTGACATATGAAAAGTAGAGTTGTAGCAGTACTCGCCTATATGCAGCCACTTAACCCAAGCTTTCTGCTGTTCTGACACATAATTTCTCAAGTAGCCTTCCAACCACTTGTTCACCACTTCTGTCTGCCCATCAGTTTGGGGGTGATAACTCGTGCTTGGGGTGAGCACAGTACCACTCATTCTGAAAACTTCTTGCCAAAAGGTACTTAGGAACTTGCTGTCCCTATCACTTACAATATTCTTTGGCAACCCATGAAGCCTAAACACTTCTCGAAAAAACAAATCTGCAACTTGGGCTGCAGAAAAAGTGCTGGTAATGGCAAAGAAATGAGCAAACTTGGTTAATCTGTCAACTACCACGTAAATGCAATCCTTCCCTTGGGCCTTGGGCAACCCAGTGATGAAATCCATTGAAATGCTTTCCCATTTTTGATTGGGAATTGGAAGTGGTTGCAGCAAACCGGCTGGCAATGTATGCTCATTTTTATTTGCTTGACAAACAGGACATTCCTGAATGTAGCGTTGAACCTCTCTCTTCAAACCTTTCCAAGAAAACCTTTCTCGGATCTGCCTATAGGTCTTGAAAAAACCTTGGTGACCAGCAATTGGAATGTCATGAAAATTCAAAAGAATCTTCTTCTTGAGCTTAGAATCAGCCACCAGAAAGATTCTTCCCTTATACTGAATCAATCCCTCAACCACCTGGTACTTTTCATCATGGAAAGTACCTTCCAGAATGCTGGTTGCAAACTGATTTTTGGCATAATCAGCAAGCAACATGTCTCTCCAATCTGCAGTAAGCTCACACAATGAGCTAAGATGAGGCCTTCTGGAGAGAGCATCGGCCACGACATTATTTTTCCCTTTGACATATTCAATGTCAAAGTCGTAAGCTTGAAGCTTACTCACCCATTTCTGTTGCCTCTCATTTAAATCCTTCTGGTGCATAAAATGCTTGAGGCTATTGTGGTCTGTTTTAACCACGAACTTGTTCCCCACCAAGTACTGCCTGAACTTGGCTAATGCATGCATAATGGCAAGCATTTCTTTGTCATAAATTGAATAGGATCTTTCCACACCCCTCAATTTTCTGCTCTCAAACACGATAGGGTGTTTGTCTTGCATCAGGACAGCCCCCACTCCTTCACCTGATGCATATTGCAGCTCGAATGGCTTGGAGAAATCCGGAATAGCCAAGACTGGGCACGAGCTCATGATCTTCTTGAATTTATCAAAAACAATTTGAGCCTTTTCTGACCAAGCAAAGGCTCCCTTTTTGGTGAGATCAGTAAGGGGAGCAGCATTCTGTGAATACCCCTTTACGAATCTCCGATAAAAACCACACAGACCCAGAAAACCTTTCAACTGAGTCAAGCTCTCAGGAGGTGGCCAATCAACTACTGCTTTGATTTTTTCCGGATCCACCTTTACTCCCTCAGCACTGATTATGTGGCCAAGGTACAGTAACTCCACCATTCCAAATTCACATTTGGAAGCTTTAGCAAATAAGCTCTCAGATTCCATGATACTAAGCACTTCCTCCAAGTGCTTGAGGTGATCCTCCCAAGTCTTGCTGTAGATCAGAATGTCATCAAAAAATATCAGCACAAACCTTCGTAACTGATTCTGGAAGACACGGTTCATGCAAGACTGAAAGGTTGCCGGAGCGTTAGTCAACCCAAATGGCATGACTAAGAATTCAAAATGGCCATAGTGACATCTGAAAGCTGTTTTTTCCACATCTGACCCCCTCATTCGTATCTGATGGTAACCCGACCTCAGATCAATCTTCGAAAAGAACTTAGCCCCATGTAGCTCATCAATGAGCTCATCTATTCTGGGAATGGGGTATCTATTCTTGATGGTGCTTTGGTTCAAAGCACGATAGTCCACGCACATGCGCATGGTACCATCCTTCTTTTTCACAAGAACCACTGCAGATGCAAAGGGGCTCTTGCTTGGGCGTATGAAACCCATCTCCAAAAGTTCTCGGATATTCTTCTCGATCTCATCCTTTTGCCTCTTCGGATACCGATATGGAGTTGTGATCACCGGTTTAGCTCCTTCCTTGAGCTCTATGATGTGTTCTGAACCTCGATCAGGAGGAGGTCCAGGAGGTAAATCAGCAAACACTTTACTCTTTTTGGTGAGTAAAGACTGAATATCTGGAGGATGCTCTATTTTCGTTTCAGCTGGACTAGCTGGAAGAATCATGCACTCCGCAGCCCACTCCACTTGATCATGACGCATCAACTTCGCCATCCTCTTGAACGACACAATCCGAGGGCCACCATTTGACATTCCTCTCAACACCACCTTCTTTCCATCGGATTGAAACTTCAACTCCATAGTTTGCAGATTTAAAGAGATCTCTCCAAGAGATCGCAGCCATTGAATGCCAAGGACAGCATCCGTATCTCCAATATTGACCACATAGAAGTCATCCTTGACTTCGTAATTGCCCAATTGCATTGACATGTTCGGAATCCTCTTGGTGCATGAGATGTGAAACCCATCCGCAACCATAACTCTGAACCCTTCAAAGTCTTCTGTTTGCAATCCTTTCTTTGCCACCACAACTTCGTCTATGAAGTTATGTGTTGCTCCAGTGTCAATTAAAGCAACAATACGCTGCCCTTTGATCATCCCACGAACTTTAAAGACTCATTCTTTTGGAAGCTCGAAAGTTGAGCCAATGTACCACCACTTTCTTTTTCACCTTCAGACTCTTCTGGAGTATTTTCTTCATCGCTGTCCTCAAAATCAGCTTGCTGATCAGAAAAATCAGAATTGCTTTCATCAGCTGTATAGAACTCAATTTGATGAATTTTAGCACCCTTTGGGCACACATGATCTTGGGACCATTTTTCCCAACAACGGAAACATAACCCCTTTCTTCGGAGTTCATTGATAGTTTCTGGATCCAATCTTGAGCCATGAGGTTTCTGTGGTTTAAACTCCTTATGGTGAGGCTTTTGATGAAACTTTTTCCCTCTATCCCCTTTGTGAAAAGCTGGTTTGGAATGGAACTTTGCTTTGGGAGCAGCCCACTCCATGTTTCTAGCTTTTTTCATTGCTTCTTGTAGGGACGGTGGATCAAAAGCTTTGATCCAACCCTTGATTGGCTCCATCAATCCTTCAGTGAATAGGATTACTAATCTTCTCTCTGTGATTCCAGTGACCATAACTGAAAGTCTTTGAAACTCAGCTATGTAGGCATCCACAGTGCCATATTGTCTCAACTGTGCCAACTCCCTAAAATGCACTTCTGGGTCCTTCTTCTCGAACCTCTCAATGAGTCTATTGGTGAACTCATCGTAGCTAGTGATAGACCCATGACCTAAGGTGACTAGGCCATGGTACCACCATTCATGCGCCACCCCATCTAGGTGTAGCGTAGCGAATCTAATCGCTTCTTCTTCAGCCATTGGCCTAAGTGCCAAATAGTTGTCTAGTTTTTGTAACCAGGCTAGAGCAGAATTATTATCGCTTCCATCAAAATGGGCAAGCGTAACCTTGTTGAGAGCTTGATTCCAATCTCCTTGTGCTGGGGTTCTTCTTTGATCATAGTTTCTCCCTCGGCCTCTATCCTTCCTTCTATACTCCATGTAATCATTGAAGGACATGTCAAGTTTTACTTCATCAGGAAGGGTGTCATACTCTGTACGGCCTATCCTCACCCTCTCCAAGGATGAAACATTTTCTTCGGGGTCAGGCTGTGGGATTGCTGGTGTCAAAAATGTGGGTTTGAATGGTCTAGCAGAAATGTAGGTGTTGCTCCCTAAAGGCTGGGCAACATGACCATTGTGCTGATTGGAAGCACTGTGCTCCCCGGCATGCCCTGTATTGTTTTGTGGAGTATTGGGACCCAATCTCCCCAACATGAGAGAAAACATATCTAACAAAGCATCCATCTTCTTATCTAGTCCTTGACCTAGATTGGCTGAATTGTCTATACCCTTCCCACTGTCACCTCTGTTGCCAGAACCTCTTTCATTATCCCCCATTTCTATTTCTTGTGAAGGCTCCCAATTAGCCCTCAAAATCTCGGAAGCTGTGTGACCTTCTGGGGCTTGATGCAACTGTGTCTGAACTGTGCCTCTCTTGTATACTCTTGCCAGATACCCCTGTTCTCTGTCACTCATAGAAAGCTGATTTCACAGGATGGCAGGATACGTGGCTCTGATACCACTGAAATAATCCGAGAAATTTTTTTTCATTTTTCAATTAATAGATTACAACATTCAAGCAAGTGCACCCGTTAAGGTTAGATGGATAAATCGAAACGTGCAAGAAAGTAAACTCAAGATACAGAAGGGAACTCAACGTCAAGTATGTGCTACCCAATCCAAGGCGGAGTGAGGGGCGACCATATGACGGAGTGATTACAGAAAGAAAAGCTTGAAATGAAATGCTGAATAATGAAACTACTCAACACCCAGAATGTGCTTGCTCACCCAGAATGGGAAGTAGCTACCATAGGGCAGAGTTATACTATTTCAAACTAATACTGAAAGCAAACTTGAAGGAAATGTTGAATACTGAAACTACTCAACACCCAGAATGTGCTTGCTGACCCAAGACGGGAAAGTAGCTACCATAGGGCAGAGCTATAACTATTACAACTAATGCTGATAGTAAGAATGAGTTTACAATTCATGACAAAGCAATATTAATGAATACTGGTCAGTACTACTGCCAGTTTACAAACTTAAACGAAATCTTGCTTATAGTGCCAATCAACATAAAGAAGGAATTGTACAATATTCGTGAATTGAGATGTTGAATGTAAAGATAAACTTAAAATGACACTGTATAGATCCAACCTCGTTCGCCAGACTTAGACAATCTTCACTGAAGTCTCTCAATGCTCTTTAAGGACTTATTATCACCGATCAATAGAGGAGTTGCAGATTTTTCCAAACTGTTGTTTCAAACCTGCACTTTCATAATATAACCAGCATCATAGGGTCCAATAAAATGCTCGGAACTCTCTCAATTCTCATTCAAACAGCTTGATGTCAATTGCAAATGGCTAATAGAAGGAAGGCGCTCAATTCAAGACCTCAAAACATACTCAAATTGCAACTAATTTTTAATGCACAAATCCCAAGGTAATGAAAAGTACGGCCACAGCTGAGAAAGGCGATTTGCTTTATAAAATCAGATTCTTCAAAGAAAAATCTACAAATTGACACATGAGGGCGCCTAGCCTAAAAGAATGGAAATAACCAATACCCACAATGAAACGTTTTGTCTTTTTTGATTTATAAATGAACACACAAATCTGCTAAAGCAAAATACAGAAAACAGAAATCTCTAACATGCCAAATCTGATCCTAAACAGATGAATGCTGATTACAATGCACGAACTCCAAAGTACTCACAACTAGACTAACAATCATCACTAGTCGTTGTCTTACAAACGAGAAGAGATGCCCAATGCTAGGAGGTCTTCATTCCTCGAAGTGATCCAGAGTCAATCCGGCAGCATAACGGTGTATTTTTCCAAGATGAAGAAATGATGCACCAAGACTCCCTTTTATAATTCTTCCGTTGACTTCACCAAACCCTAAAATGAGCTTTTAGGTCAAAACCCAATCCCTTCAAGGATGGGCGTACTTTTCCTTCAAGGCTTTAGTTTGACATTTTAATTAAATATCATTCTTGAAATATGCGCCCCTCATACCCTTACTTTGACTTAGGGAATAATCAATTCATCTCTTAATGATGGCGCCACCCTCAAGGGCCCACTTTCAAACACAACATTAAGTCATTAATTCTAAGCCAAGGGTCAACGTTAAATTATAATAATTAAAACGTGACTTTTTAATTTAAATGACTTAACTTATTTCTCCGACAGTGCCCTGAAGCCAAT
>VDFB02270286.1:0-25200 GCA_007258455.2 Sequoia sempervirens | reverse complement strand
ATCGATTCAAAGGAAGTTCCATGTCTGAGTCTTCCACTTCAACTTCTACTGATCCTATGGTACAAAAGTTGGCTAATGAACTTCTTGCCTTGAAGAAGCAGGTTTCACAAGCTTCTTTTGCTGCTCCGTACAAGGATATTCCTAGAAGGACATATCCAAATTCTGCTTCCAACTATGCTGCCAGAAATCAGAATAAATTGCCTCCTCCTCCCGAGAGGCTTGCACTTGAAGCACCTCCAAAGAATACGGCTGTTGGTTATTATGAAATAGATCGAGAAGAACTTTCTTCCAATGATTTCCAAGCGGAAGATGAAGCTGTCTTTAATCAAGAAGATGAAGAGGCAGCTGGCGACTCCACAATACGATAAATGCATTATGATGATTCAGCTGAAACTGAAAATGTTGAGAGTCAAGCATATGCTGTTATCACAAGGTCCCAGACTCGGTTGGCTCAAAAGGATGAAGAAGCAAAGGTGAAAAACAACGTTCAGTTGCCGGTGACCATTGCTAAGAAGGGAATGCCATTGCCTACCTTAACTAAGGATTCTTCAAAAAATCAAGTAAGCAATTCTCCTTCTGTTCTTTCTAGTGAGCCTAAGACTAATGTATCTAATCCTAAAGTACTAGCTGAGAATATATCATCTACGTCTCTAGCAAATTCTTTCCAAGCTTTTGATATTATTGACCATGCTAGAAAGACTAAGATCCAAATGTCTGAGGTTGAGTATCTTCAAGCCAATCCTGATCAGCTTGAGAGATTGGTTAAATTTGTTAAAAGTAGTGAAACTCGTCCTGTTTCAAACAGCCCTATTATTCAAGAACCCAAGAATCTGCCCAATAATTTGGTTATCATTCCATCCTCAGTTCCAGGAAAGATAGATCCTTTCTATATTTCCTTGCTCATTAATGGTTTCAAATTAAGCAATTGTATTATAGATTCTGGTGCTTCGGATAATGTCATGCCTATCAAGGTGGCTGATTGCCTTGGATTAACTCTTACCAAAACCTTTGGTAATTGTTATTCTATGGATAACAAACAAGTGCCTCTTGTTGGGCAAATCAAAGATGCACAATTCGCCTTTGCAGCCTTTCCTGAGAAAAAGATAAAGATGACTGTCCTTGTTGCGGACGTCCCAGCTTCTTATGGAATGCTTTTTGGACGTAATTTCTGTAAAGATGTAGGAGGCGAGCTCAACATGGATATGACAGAAGCCAGAATTCCTGTGAAAGGTGTTGTGCAGAAACTTGTTCCTGAAAGAGAAACCAAGTATACAGTAGAGAAATTTGATGACCCGCATGCTCAGATTCTTTTTGAATCAGCTGGTTTCGGAAATTACTATCTCCATATTGATGAGATTTCTGAGTTTGCTGAAGATTGGTGTTCTGCTGATTCTTCAACTCTTTCAGCAAATGAAGGAAGTTCTAATAATGGAGAGGATTCAACACTAGCCGAATATCCCCTTGATCGTATGATAGAAGATGCTGAATCTTCTACTACAGAAAAAGATATTGAACTTCTTCCTCAAGATGAAGAAAATCAGTCTTCTCCCATGGAAGACGAGAGCACTCTCTCTTCTACTTTTGAAGTAGGAGAATCCAACAGTCTTTATATTAATGATGACTCTAATGATGTTTGGATTCTCGAATTTGATGGCAGTTGTGCTACTAATGGATCCGGAGCTGGTGTGGTTCTGATTTCTCCGAAAGGTCAGATCTTTCCATATTCTTTCAAATTGCAGTTTGCAAATACTAATAACACAGCAGAGTATGAAGCTCTCTTACTAGGTATGAGTGTTGCACTTCAGAGAGGAATTAAAAATCTGCACGCTCAAGGAGATGCGGAGTTGATAATATGTCAAGTAAGGAATATCTATCAGACAAAGAATGATAGACTCCGACATTACCGTAATTTGGTATGGGAGAATATTCAAGATTTTGATGCTTTTAGCATCTCAGTTGTTCCAAGAGAATTCAATGACAGAGCGGATTCTCTTGCTGTTTCAGCAACTCTCCTTATTCCTCATCTTGATTTTAATCAAGATAAATATATTGTTGAAATAATCTGCAGGCCTAGTGTTCCAGATAATTGGGACCATTGGCAGATTTTCAATGATGATAAACAGATTATTAACTTTTTACAAGTTGATGATGGTTTTAATAATCTGTATTTTGAAGGTAGCAATTCTTCTTCTTCTTCAGATTCTATGTCAGATACTTGGTCTGAATCAGATGGAGAAATTCTGCAGTTAAAGGGGAATAAAATTCCTAAGGGACTGGTATCTCTGGAAAAGCTTTTTGACAAGCATGACCGATATATCAAAAAGCAGCAACAAGTGAATTCAGA
Organism: Sequoia sempervirens; assembly: GCA_007258455.2. NCBI lineage: Eukaryota > Viridiplantae > Streptophyta > Pinopsida > Cupressales > Cupressaceae > Sequoia > Sequoia sempervirens. Next base: position 22,856 of record VDFB02270286.1, on the reverse strand, counting down.
TTCTCCTACGGGGTATGACCAGTACAATATTGGGTCTGAAGATGATCCCAAGATGGTTAACATTGGTAACAGTTGTACTCCAGAGGAGAGAAATCAGATTATTCAATTGTTACAGCAGTACAGAGATGTGCTAGCTTATTCATATGATGATCTGAAATCTTTTCAATCAGGAGAAGTTCAGCATGAAATCCCTTTGAAGAGTGATGCAGCTCCTTTCAAACAAAAGCAGTGCCAGTGTAATCCCAAAATTTCTGGCACTATCTATTCAGAAATCCAGAAGATGCTAGACGCACAAATTATTTTTCCCATTCATCATTCGACTTGGGTAGCCAATATAGTTCCAGTACGCAAGAAGAATGGAGAAATTCGCATTTGTGTGGATTTTCGGAATCTCAATCAGCAGTCATTAAAGGATAATTATCCTTTGCCTATAATGGATCAAGTGCTTCAGACAGTGACAGGTTCTCAAATGATGTCTATGCTGGACGGATTTTCAGGTTACAACCAGATTGAGGTAAGTGAAACAGACAGACATAAAACTGCTTTTACTACTCCATGGGGTACTTTTGCATATCGTAGAATGCCTTTTGGATTAATAAATGCAGGGGCAACCTTTCAAAGAGCAATGGATTTAGCTTTTCGTGGTATCTTAGGAAGGTATATTGTGGTGTATTTGGATGATCTCACCGTCTTCTCAAAAGATCGTGAGAATCATTTATTTCATTTACAAGATGTGTTGGAAAGGTGCCGCAAGCATGGTGTTTCTCTTAATCCTAAGAAGTCTATCTTTGGGGTTACTGAGGGTAAACTTCTGGGACATGTATCAAACGAAGGAATCAAGATTGATCCCGAGAGAGTAAAATCTATTCAAAATCTGCCTTTGCCATCTAGTAAGACAGCTGTTCACTCTTTCTTTGGCAAAGTGAATTTCATGAGGAGATTTATTCCGGATTTTGCTGAGAAAACACGTCACATCATTGATATGATGAAGGGGAAAGCTGTTTTCCGTTGGAATGATGAAGGTAAAGCCGCTTTTGCTGAAATTAAAGATGCAATTGCTCACGCCCCAGTGCTGGTTAGTCCAGATTACACTAAGGATTTCATCATGTACAGTTATGCTTCAGAGCATACCATGTCTGCTATCTTGATGCAGCAAAATTCAGAAGGGATTGAGTCTCCCATTGCCTTCATGAGTTGTCCTTTAAAGCTTCATGAACTCAAATATTCTACAGTTGAGAAGAACGCTTTTGCTGTTGTAAAGGCAGTCAAATATTTCAGGTTCTACATTCTCAATTCTCATACAATAGTGTTAGTTTCGGATACAGCTGTCAAATCCATTTTGACACAGCAAGATTTTGGTACAAAAAGAGGAAATTGGGTGGCTAAAATCCAAGAGTATGATTTAGAAATAAAACCTACCAAGCTTGTTCGTGGCAGAGGTTTATGCCAGCTGATGGCTGAAAGTAGTGCAGAGGAAAGTGAAGAGGAAACTTATGAAGACCTTCCTAAAGTGTTGTTTGTCAGCACTACTGATGAGTGGTATTCAAATATTGCCTATTTTCTGACTTATGGTGAATGCCCAACTCATCTCTCTTTCAAAGAAAAGAGGAATTTGAAACTCAAGGCTGCAAATTTTATTCTTTGGGATAATGGTTTGTACAAAAGGACTCTTGATGGTAACTTTCAGCGTTGTGTTGATAAAGCACAGCAAGACAGGTTGCTTGAATCTTTTCACAATTTGGCTTGTGGTGGCCATTTTTCTCCATCAGTAACTGCTCACAAGATCTTGAGGGCTAGGTATTATTGGCCTACGCTTTTCCAAGATACATATAAATGGGTACGTAAATGTACACAATGCCAGCAATTTGTTGGTAAGCAAAAAATGATGGCGCAACCATTAAAACCAGTTGTGATAGAAGAGCCTTTCAGGCAGTGGGGAATTGACTTCATTGGTGTCATTAACCCTCATTCAAGTGCTGGACATGCCTTTGTTCTTGCTGCAACAGATTATTTCACCAAGTGGGTAGAGGCTATTCCTGTGAAACATGCTACTTCTGAGGTAGTGTGTAGATTTTTAAAAGAAAACATCATATCAAGATTTGGTGTTCCTTATAAGGTGGTGACAGACAATGCATCTTCTTTCTCATCTTATGAGGTAACTCAGTTTTGTTTTGATTATAGCATAATATTGGCTCATTCTTCTGATTATTACCCGCAAGGTAATGGTCAAGCTGAATCAAGTAATAAAAATCTGATCACTATCATCCGAAAGCTTGTTGATGAGAATCAAAGATCATGGCATAAAGCGTTGTATGATGCTTTGTGGGCTGATCGCATTACACCCAAGAGAGCCATTGGCATGTCTCCATTTCAGTTGCTCTATGGAGTAAATGCAGAAATTCCTATTACGTTGGAACTTCCAGCCCTCAAGTTGGTCAAAGCTGTAGAAGATGCTACATTTGAAAGTTCTCTTGATAAACGGATAATGTTTCTCTCTCAGTTAGAGGAACAAAGATCACAAGTGGTGGATCGCATCAACGACCATCAAAAGCAAGTTAAAGCTCTCTTCGACAAAAAAGCAAAGCAGAAGGTTTTCCAGGTTGGTGATCATGTCTTACTTTGGGATAAGAGGAGGGAACCAAAAGGAATGCATGGTAAATTTGATTCTCTTTGGCGTGGTCCTTTTGTAATTCATCAAGCAATTGGTGAGAATAGTTTTCTACTGGTGTATCAAGATGGCACTCCGTTCCCACTTCCTTACAGTGGGCAGCATCTAAAACACTACTTTCAGTAGAGTTTTAGGTTAGTTTTTGTACATAAGGTTTGAGTCTTTTAGTCTTTTAGTCTTTTAAATTTTTCGTCTTTTTGATCTTTTTCGTCTTTTCTTTTTGTGTTTTGTTTAATGACTCCGTAGCCCAATGAATCCTAATGCACTTACAGATTCTGGATTCTACTACCTTCATCTTTGAAGGCAGTTCCCCAGTCGGAGCCAGCTGTTATCCTAAATTTTTAACTCGTTTTAAAAATTTGGGTAACCAATCAAAATTTTCATAAAATTTGAGATTTTTCTTCTTTAAGGCATGCATTACGAGGTGCAAAGAGTGGCAAATCTCTGTTTTAGGTTGATTAACCTTTGGGCTACTCTTTTTCCCCCTTACGTTTTCGTTTTCGTCAATTTCTGAGTCGTTTTTGGTGCCTTTTTGACCAATTTCGGGTTTTTGGAGCAACTCAGCAAATAGGGAAATTTAGACTCAAAGGCAAAATTGCTAAAGTTTCTTAAAAACCCGAATTTGCTTAAGTGATTGAAAAATCCGAATTTTTTACAAGTTTTTATATTTTTGACAAAAAGCAAAATTGCATTTTGGCTTGAAAAACCCGAATTTGTTAAAAGTATTCATTCTTGACAAAATGGAAATTGTTAAATGATTCAAAAAACCCGATTTTGCTTTGTCATTTGTAAAAGCTTCAAAAAAGCCCGATTTTGTCATAATAAGATTTGTGTTCATATCCAAAAAGCCCGATTCATGTTTTTGATGACATTTTATATTGCTAAAGCTTTAGAAAAGTCCGACACCCTTCTTTTTCAAGCTGGTTGAATCCTTCTTTGCTTTCACTTCCCTGATTCAAGGAGATTTTATCGACCATAATGCTTGAAGTTCAGATTTTTGTCAGTAAATAGTTGAGTTTCTGTCTTCTTCTCATCACGCCTAGGGTTTTATCTCCATTGTTTTCAGTTCGAACTTGCTTCAGATATGCTACGCATTTCTTTATCTTTCTTTTAACGTCTTTCTGTTATTTATTGCTTTATACTAAACGTTATTGTCACTTAAGTATTGCGTTTCAGATTTTTGTGTCTTCATCAGAAAATGCGTTTTATTTTAACTTTTATACGCCTTTTTATACAGTTATCTACCTTTGTTAATATTTGTGTTTGTTAGTATTTGCTTTTATGTTGGTATCCGTCTGTCTTATGTTGCTAAAATGTGTTTTCTATGTCATTAACTACCTTCATATTATACGTCCTCCATTTTTATTTCGCATTTTTCATCTGCCTCCATACAAAATGTGTTTCTTGTTATTTTTAATCCGCCTTTTACTTAATACGCATCCCTCATTTGCTATATTCTCTTCATAAATCATACGTGCCCTCTCCTTCATCTCACTGAATTTTTGTCTTCCATTTCATTTCATATAACTCCATATTTCCATCATTTATAATGCATTTTTTCCTCTTTAAAATGCCTTATGATAAAAATACGTTTTTTCCATCATCCGCCATTTCCAGCAATAAGCTTTTCCTTTATTACGCTTTCATCCATCTTTTCAAATAATAAGGCTTCCGTTTACCATTTCATTTTCATCCATTCACCTCAAAACATCCATTATCATTTTCCACAAATAATCCACTTTGTGTTACATTTCGGATTTTTAACTCAGAAATGCAATTTCGGGATTTGCAGTTGAAATAACAATTTTCAAAATTGCAAAATTCAAAAATTGTTAAACTTCCAAAAAATCCCGACTGCCCTTGCAAAAAATTGCTGAAGCTCTTTAAAACCCCGAAATTGCCAAAAAGCAGAAATTGCTAAAGTGTCAAAAAGTCCCGAAATTGTTGAAGTCATTCGAAAACCCGAATTGCCTTAAAAAGCACAAAAGTTGACCTTTTTGGACGAAATTCCAAATCTAAGCCAAAGATCTCTTTTGTCTTGCTGTTTCAAAGAGACATGCTGTTTTTGACTGCCACCATTCCATTTTAATTCCCAATTCATCTTCATTTGCCTTCCATCTTTTTTCCAAAGTCCATTTCATTGTTCTAGGGTTTGAGTTTCGCCATGTCCACTCACGTTGATGCTGATGATGTTCTGACCTTATGGGGTTTTCACCGCAGTCTTGCAGATTCCTGTTCAATGACGGATGAACCAACTTCTCCAGCAGGCAAAAAGATGAAATATAAGTTTGATAAATATCAGAATGAGATTTCTCCATCTCACGTCGTTTCAAATATCGACGAGATCAAAGACACAGAAATCGGGCATGTTGATATGTCTGAATTTCTTGGCAGAGCTGAGAAATCTACTTCTTCTGATATGCAAAAATTGCTGAGGAGTCATATTCATCTGGTGTCTTCTTTTCCTGTTGCTGCCCTAGAACCAGAATTCGTCCTTGCATGTGCAGCACGCTTTGATAGAGAATCCAGAACAATCAAGGATGATGATGGTAATGTAGTTATCAGACTTGATGCTGAAACAATCAACAGAGTTTTCAGAGTTCCTGATGCAACTACTTATTCAGAGATTTCATTGAAGAGTGCTCACAGACATTTTGAGCAGAAAAAGAGTGATTGTATTAAACATATCAACTCTAAATGGCTTCTAAAAACACGACCTTGTGCAACCCGTATGCCCAAGTTGTATCAGTCTGATTTTATAGAAGAAATTAACGATATGATCACTCTTCTGAGTAGAATTGCAGGGTTGAAAGTTTCTAATGTGTTTGAAAACTGGATGTATAAGTTCATAGTGGTTGTTAGAAAAGCACAACACCCAATATTCTGGGGAGAAATAATTAGTGACTGTTTGTGTGAACAACTTGCACAGGTTCCTACCACCCTTACCTTCTATATGAATTCATATTTGGTTTATATAGCAGCTTCCTTGAGGCATTTTCCAGGCCTATCTCCTGAAGGTGACAGATCGTTGGTGCCTGTATGGAAATATTATGATCAGCTGACTTTCATTCCAAGTCGAGCGCATTATAGAAGGGTTCAAGATGCCTTCTTTGGTTATTTTATGTGTTTGTTTGATAAAGAGTTGGTAAATAACAGGGTATCTGAGGCAGCTTGGAATAAGGTAAATCAATATGGCTGCTTGTTTCTTCAATTTCCTACATTCACTTATATGAGAGTTGGATGCTTTGAAGACCAACCTTATATGCTTCCAAGATATCCGACTGATAAGATCATTCTGATGGAGCTGGGAAGGCAGTTAATGGCAGTTCATTCACGTCAAGCTACGCAACACAAGTCTGGAATTGGTATTTCTTCACATAATCCATTGGTAATCGGCAGGTATTCTCTGACAACTTCTTCAAGAGCCAAAGCAATGGAGACTGAACTTCAGGAGATAACATTGAAGAGATTCCAAGCTAGAGTGGATTTTGATTACAGAAGGATGAAAGATAAAATAAAAAGAGCCTTTACTCATGTTCACCGCATTGAAGACATTTGGGCAGATCTCCGAACAGAAAAGGATATATACAAAACGGATTATTGCAGGCTAACTTTGGAGCAAATTATTGACCTGAATCTGACTTTAATTCCAGAGGGAGTAATTGATGATAGGCAGATTTTGGATCCTGAATACGAAGAACAAGGAGTTGCTAATGCTCCCATTCCTGCAATTCAATGGTCCCAAAAGGAATCCGTCTCTATCTTTGATAGATTTCAATCAGTCTTGGCGAACACCAACTCTTGGCTCAAAAGTATAGGTGTCAAGACTATCAAAATCAAAGTTAGAGCTGAAGATGACCCAGCTGGTCCTAGAGGATTGAAATCAGAAATCAGAGAACAATCAAAAGAAGGAGCTTCCTCTTCAAGTACCAGAATCAAGCTGAAAGTAAGCAGAGCTCCAGAACAACCATTGGATAGGGAAACACTAAAGGGTAAGGAAGTCAATGAAATGCAGATTCAGGTATTAGATCAGCAAGAAGAAGACGAGGTTCTTGAGACCTCTACCATTCTAAGTGAGATAACTCCTCACATTGAAGCTCCAATACCAGAATCAGTCATATCTCCTATGTCCCCTATCGACAGTGATGTTGATTCCTTCTCCACAGTATTTGTTCCTTCTATCCCACCACAAGAGACTTGTCATCAGTCTTCATCAATAGCGAATACTCCCATGATGAACTTGCCTAGTAACTTCAAGAGTATTTTTGACATAAATCCAATCTTTCCAGCCATGTCAGAAATAACTCTTCCAGAAATAGATACATCTGTAACAAGCTTTGATTGTTTCATGGCCAATCCTAGTTGTAATTTGTCTTCTACACAAAACATAGTTGCTGTACAAACTGAGGCACCACCGAGAATTTCTGTTGTATCACAAACTGAGCCCATTTCTACAGAAACTGCAGTTGCTATTTCAGATGTGACAACCTTGGATCTTCCTCCATGGTTGAACTCAATTGCTCCCAAAAGGAAGAAACAAGCAGTGTCTCCTGATATTTTTGATTTTCAAAAATTAAAGAAATCAAAACCGATGGTTGCAAAGAAAGCTAAAACAGTCTCACAAGTTTTTGTTGACAGCAATAGAATGAAATATGCTGAGATTGCAGAGCCTCTTGTTGACAAACCACATGAAGAAATGCAGGTATCTGATTACAGGTTCACAAGAGTGGAATTGGGCAAGCAAACTCATGCCAATATGATGCAGGATGCTCAAAGTTCAGTGACGATTTTGACACAAAGCTATAATGAGCTTTTAGCTAAAAAGGAAAAGCTCAAAGAAGACAATGCTCAGCTGGTTTCAGTCATTCAAAGGATTACAGGATCATCAGAGGCAGTTGATTCTCTATCTACAGCTCCTCCTAATGAATCAGTTAGGCAATTAGAAAGAATTGCACAAAAGGCCAAGGCAGTTGATTCATGGATAACTCAGCTGATTGATCAAAGTATTCCAATGATTGAGAAGACCTTGCAAGTTCTCAAAAATGTCAGAATAGCAAAGATAAAGCTAAATCAGACTTTGGAAGCCTTCAAGCAGAGTTTGGAATCGCTTGAGAAAGATTTAAAAATCTGGCATGAGATAGATCAAGTCAAGTTACAAATTCTATGCAACAACTCGATCTTGCCAAATAGAGAGAAGTACATAGAATTTGAGGAACTTATGACAAATAGATCATTGGTCATTCAAGATCTTATTAAAGATATCCAGGCCACTTTAGAAATGAATGATGAAGTTCAGCAGGATATTCTTTCAAGTTTTGAGAAGATCTCTTGTACAGTTTTAAATCAAGAAGATGAATTACTTGCAGCTGATTCAGTTATTTCCGAAATGGCAGCCAATCTTCGTCAACAAATGGAATCAGAGCAGTTTTCTATGGATTCAATTCAAAAGCTTGTCAATCATCAGACAATCCTTGAGAAAATGCAAACTACTTATGAGGAGCATAGACTAGCAACAATCAGATACTTTGATGTAATCTTGAAGACAGTTGCAGTGGCCAAGAACACGTTGGGTCCAGATCCGAATGAGTTGCAGACCATCATCAGCAAATTCTTATCTTTCAAAGATAGGAATGAAACAGATTAAAAGTTTAGGTTGTTTTATGTAATTTTACTTTCGACAAAATATATGTAAAAACAAATTTTTGCAATTGCAAGTGTTCTTTCCTTGCAATTTTCGAAAATGTAATTACATGTAAAATCTTACAAGACAAATCACAATTTGGATTGTGATTTTGAATAAGTCAATCGCAATTAGTTATTGGTTGAGAGATTTTCTCAAGTTTGTTGAGATCCTCCCACCTTTTTCTCCAGACCTTCCTCCTATAAATACTTGAGGGGTCTATTGTAATCTTTTATCTTTTTAGCAAGCAAGAAAACTCTGCAGAATTTTGTACTCATAAAGTCTTTGAGCTTTATAGTGGAATATTGTGAATTTTCAAGTAATATCAAGAAGCTGGAATTTCAGACTTTGAGCTGAATTCTCATTTTGCATCCTTAATGTTCTTATGTCATTTTGGGGCATCATTTTGTGATTACTTGAGAGTTGTAGAAGATTGCTAGAGAGAGATTCGATTTAAATATCTGCAGACTTTGTGCTGTAAATGTGAAGATTGAATTCATAATTAGTGTTAGAAATTGAGAAGAATTATAAGTCTTTGTGCTCATAGTATTTCTCATTTAGAGTAGTTAAAAGATACATTGTAATTACAGTCTTTGAGCTGTTTTATGTTGTACTTTTTCACCAAGTAATCGTTCTGAAAAAGGTTGATAGGATTTCATTCTTCAAGACTTTGTGCTTATTGAATTGTTTTCCCGTCCCGGAGGAAGTAACGGAAGTCTTTGTGCTTTCAGGAAACTTTATTTCCTCTCTCTTAATTTCATTGCATAGCTGTTGTAATAAGTTTTAGTAACATTTACTGTTTCTTTTCTTTGAAGAGAAGAGAATATAATCTTTCCTGAAATAAGAGGAACGATTGCTGTCCTATCCATTTAGTTTTATTTAGTTAAAGGGGGAGCCTTCCCTTAATTAGGAGAGTTCAAACTCACGTGCTGTGGTTGAAATCACCATTTTGTATACTTTCACAAGAATACAAAATTTCCAACCAACGAGGGAATATGAGAGGTTTACCAACAACAAAGATGACAGTGGGAAAGGAAGAGAAAGATCCATGAGTCCCGGGAAGAGATTTGAAAGAAAGATGGATACCTTGATGGACATGGTATCTCTCATGATGGGGAAAGTGGGTCAGAACACCACTCCACAGAACCACTCAGGCCACGGAGGGGAGCATAGTGCTTCCAACCAGCATGATGAGCATGCAGCTCGGACGGTGTCAAACAACACTTACATTTCTTCCAGGCCATTCAAACCCACCTTTCTGGCACCTGTAAACACTCAGCCAGATCCTGAAGAGAATGCTTCATTCGTGGAGCAGTTGAGACTGGGTCGTGCAGAGTATGATTCTCTACCTGCCGACATCAGGATGGATATGTCCTATAACGATTTCATGGATCATAAAAGGAAAAACAAAGGACAAGGGAGACACTATGATCAAAGAAGACCATCAAATCAAGGAGACTTGTACCAAGCTGTCAACAAGGTGATACTTCCACACTTTGACGGGAGTGATACCAGTTCAGCCCGAGCTTGGATTCAGAAGCTGGATAACTATCTAGCTCTCAGACCTATGGCCGAAGAGGAAGCGATCAAGTTCGCTACGCTACACCTTGATGGGGTGGCGCATGAATGGTGGTACCATGGCCTAGTTACTCTGGGTCATCGGTCTATCACAACTTATGATGAGTTCACTACCAGGCTCATCGAGAGGTTTGAAAAGAAGGATCCTGAAATTCATTTCAGAGAGCTTGCACAATTGAGACAGTATGGCACAGTTGATGCCTACATTGCTGAGTTTCAGAGACTCTCAGTCATGGTGACTGGAATCACGGAGAGAAGACTGGTGATCCTTTTCAGTGAAGGTTTGACAGAACCACTCAAGGGTTGGATTAAAGCCTTTGATCCACCAACCCTGCAGGAGGCCATGAAGAAGGCAAGAAACATGGAGTGGGCTGCTCCTAAGGCGAAGTTTCAATCTAACTCCCCCTTTCAGAAAAGGGATAAAGGGAAAAGACCTCAGCATAGACCTCCTTTGCGACCTCAGCATAAGGAGTTCAAACATCATAATCCCCATGTCACTAGATTGGATCCTGAAACCCTGAATGAACTCAGAAGAAAAGGGTTGTGTTTCCGGTGCAGGGAAAAATGGTCTCAGGATCATGTTTGCCCTAAGGGAGTTAAATTCAATCAGATTGAGTACTATTCTGCTGGTGAAAGTAGTTCTGATTTTTCCGACCAGCAATCTGATTTTGAGGAGAGTGAAGTAGAAAGAGCTCCAGAGGAGTCCGGAGATGAGAAGGAAAGTGGAGGAGTCTTGGCTCAGCTTTCGAGCTTCCAAAGAAACGAATCATTCAAGGTTCGAGGGATGGTCAAAGGGCAGCGAATCGTTGCCTTGATCGACACTGGAGCAACACATAACTTCATTGATGAAGTTGTGGTAGCAAAGAAGGGGCTGCAAACAGAGGAGTTTGAAGGATTCAAGGTCATGGTTGCCGATGGATTCCATATTTCTTGCACCAAGAAAATATCGAACATGACCATGCAGTTGGGCAACTACGAAGTCAAGGATGACTTCTATGTAGTTCACATTGGGGATACTGATGCCGTTCTCGGCATTCAATGGCTGCGATCTCTTGGAGAGATCTCTTTGAATCTGCAGACTATGGAGTTGAAGTTCCAATCGGATGGGAAGAAGATAGTTTTGAGAGGCATGTCCAATGGGGGTCCTCGAGTAGTGTCATTCAAAAGAATGGCAAGGCTGATCCGTCACGATCAAGCTGAGTGGGTTGCTGAATGCATGATCCTTCCTGATAGTCCTGTAGAGACTAAACGTGACCTTCCTCCTGATATTCAGTCTCTACTCACGAAGAAGAGCAAAGTCTTTGCAGATTTGCCTCCTGGACCACCACCTGAACGGGGTTCAGAACACATCATAGAGCTCAAGGAAGGAGCTAAACCGGTGATCACAACTCCATATCGGTATCCGAAGAGGCAAAAGGATGAGATCGAGAAGAATATTCGGGAACTTTTGGAGATGGGTTTCATACGCCCAAGCAAGAGCCCCTTTGCATCTGCAGTGGTTCTTGTGAAGAAGAAGGATGGTACCATGCGCATGTGCGTGGACTATCGTGCTTTGAACCAAAGCACCATCAAAAACAGATACCCCATTCCCAGAATAGATGAGCTCATTGATGAGCTACATGGGGCTAAGTTCTTCTCGAAGATCGACTTGAGATCGGGTTACCATCAGATTCGGATGAGGGGATCTGATGTGGAGAAGACAGCGTTCAGATGTCACTATGGCCATTTCGAATTCTTAGTCATGCCATTTGGGTTGACTAACGCACCGGCCACCTTTCAGTCTTGCATGAACCGTGTGTTTCAGAATCAGTTAAGGCGGTTTGTGTTGATCTTTTTTGACGACATTCTGATTTACAGCAAGACTTGGGAAGATCATCTCAAGCACTTGGAGGAAGTGCTTAGTATCTTGGAATCTGAGAGTTTGTTCGCAAAAGCTTCCAAATGTGAATTTGGAATGGAAGAGTTACTGTACCTTGGCCACATCATCAGTGCTGAGGGAGTAAAAGTGGATCCTGAAAAAATCAAGGCAGTAGTTGAGTGGCCACCTCCAGAGAATTTGACTCATTGAAGGGTTTTCTGGGTCTTTGTGGTTTTTATCGGAGATTCATAAAGGGGTATTCACAGAATGCTGCTCCTCTTACTGATCTCACCAAAAAGGGAGCCTTTGTTTGGTCAGAAAAGGCTCAAATTGTTTTTGACAAGTTCAAGAAGATCATGAGCTCGTGTCCAGTTTTGGCTATTCCGGATTTCTCCAAGCCATTCGAGCTGCAGTGTGATGCATCAGGCGAAGGAGTTGGGGCTGTCCTGATGCAAGACAAACACCCTATCGTGTTTGAGAGCAGAAAATTACGGGGTGTCGAAAGGACATATTCAATTTATGACAAAGAGATGCTTGCCATTATGCATGCATTAGCCAAGTTCAGGCAGTACTTGGTGGGGAACAAATTCGTGGTTAAGACTGACCACAATAGCCTCAAGCATTTCATGCACCAGAAGGACCTAAATGAGAGGCAACAGAAATGGGTGAGTAAGCTTCAAGCTTACGACTTTGACATTGAATATGTCAAAGGGAAAAATAATATCGTGGCTGATGCGTTGTCAAGGAGACCTCATCTTAGCTCATTGTGTGAGCTTACTGCAGATTGGAGAGACTTGTTGCTTGCTGATTATGCCAAAAATCAGTTTGCAACCAGCATTCTTGAGGGTACTTTTCATGATGAAAGGTACAAGGTGGTTGAGGGATTGATACATTATAAGGGAAGAATCTTTCTGGTGGCTGATTCTAAGCTTAAGAAGAAGATTCTTTTGACTTTCCATGATATTCCAGTTGCTGGTCACCAAGGTTTTTTCAAGACGTATAGGCAGATCCGAGAAAGGTTTTCTTGGAAAGGCTTGAAAGGAGAAGTACAACGCTACATTCAGGAGTGTCCTGTTTGTCAAGTGAATAAGAATGAGCATACTTTACCCGCCGGTTTGCTGCAACCACTTCCAATTCCCAATCAAAAATGGGAAAGCATTTCGATGGACTTCATCACTGGGTTGCCCAAGGCCCAAGGGAAGGATTGTATTTACGTGGTAGTTGACAGATTAACCAAATTTGCTCATTTCTTTGCCATTACCAGCACTTTTTCTGCAGCCCAAGTTGCAGATTCGTTCTTTCGAGAGGTGTTTAGGCTGCATGGGTTGCCAAAGAACATTGTGAGTGATAGGGACAGCAAGTTCCTAAGTACGTTTTGGCAAGAAGTTTTCAGAATGAGTGGTACGGTGCTCACTCCAAGCACTAGTTATCACCCCCAAACTGATGGACAAACAGAAGTAGTGAACAAGTGGTTGGAAGGCTACTTGAGAAACTATGTGTCAGAGCAGCAGAGAGCATGGGTTAAGTGGCTGCATATAGGCGAGTACTGCTACAATTCTTCTTTCCATATGTCGATTAAGATGTCTCCTTTCTTGGCACTTTATGGGTATGAAGCACCTAGTTTTGCAGATTTGGTGTTTGGTGACAGCAAAGCACCCCTAGCCAAGGATTTGTTGCAGCATAGTCAAGACATAATGAAATCCTTGAAGGATAATTTGTAGATTGCACAAAATCAGCTGAAGTTGTATGCTGATCAGAGGCGTGTTGAGCGTTCTTTCGAGGTTGGGGATATGGTCTATCTTCGTTTACAACCTTATAGACAGTCTACTCTCAAGAAGAGTGGAGCTGAGAAGCTCAAACCTCACTTCTATGGGCCATTTAGGGTCATCAGAAAAGTTGGGGCAGTAGCTTATGAATTAGAGCTACCTTCTGATAGCAGAGTGCATAACGTCTTCCACGTGTCTCGCCTCAAGAAGGCACTTGGACATAATGTGGTTGCTTCATCACAGTTGCCACCCTTGGATGAAGAGGGACAATTGGTTCTAATTCCAGAGGAGATACTCGATTTCAGAGAACGTTCTTTGAGGAAAAGAACCATCAGAGAATACCTGGTGAAGTGGAAGAACCTGCCTATGGAGGATGCGACTTGGGAAAGTGATGAGATTCTGCAGCATCCTGGTTTGCGATTGCTTGAGGACAAGCAATCTTGGGGAGGGCGGACTGTAATGTCCCCTTCTCAATCCTAATTTCCAGTGACCGTTGGCCTTTTTCTGGAAACCCGAAGGCTAGTCGGAAGGTAAAATTAGGGTTTCCTATTTTTGAGGTTGTCTTTGCTCGGAGTTGGTGGATTTGATGGCGGATTCTTTCTGGGTTTTCAGAGAGCTTCGCAGTGGTATGTTCCTTTCGGCATTCAGAGCATTTTCTGGAATTTACTATTTTTAGTAAATTCTATTTTTGGCAGCTTTTCAGTTGGGTTCAGCTTGGTTGACTTCCTGCTTCAGTTTGGTCAGTTGACTTGCTCAGTATTGGCTTCAGGGCACTTTCGGAGAAATAAGTTAAGTCATTTAATTAAAAGTCACGTTTTAAATATTATATTTTGACGTTGACCCCTTGGCCTAGTTGATTGACTTAATGTTGTTTTAAAAAGGTGGTCTTTTGAGGGTGGCGCCTTCATTAAGGATTATTTTAATTATTACTAAAGTCAAAGCAAGCTTATGTTGGGCGCATTTATCAAAGCATGGCATTTAATTAAAATATCAAATATTGAACCTTGAAGGAAAAGTACGCCATCTTTGAGGAGATTAGGGTTTTGGCTTGAAAGTGGATTTTAGGGTTTCGTGAAGTCAACTGGAAAATTATAAAAGGGAGGCTTTGAGCATCATTTCACATCTTTGGACTACAGTACTGTTATGCTGCCGAATTGGCTCTGGGTTCGCTTTGAGGAATGAAGGCCTCCTAGCTCGGGCATCGCTTCTTGTTTGCAAGACAACAACTAGTGGTGATTCATTGTATTGTGAGTTGCATTTAAGTTCGTGCATTGTATTTCAGCTTATTGCATACTTAGATTTGATTTGGCAAATTATAGGTTTCAGCATATTGCATTATTCTATACAGCAGATTTGAGTTTTCAATCATAAATTCAAAAAGACAAAAATATTGCATATGGGTATTCACCCATCTTCATTGTAGGCTTTAGGCGCCCCACTTCTCCCATTTGCAGATTTTTTAGAGCTTTCATTTATTTTCTAGAGCAGATCGCCCTTTTCCTTAAGCCGTACCATTCAGCTGTGCATTGGAATCCGTGCAAAATAAATTAAAGGCTTTTAGATCTGTGTTTAGTGTCCTTTCTAGGCGTCATCTCTATTGGAGTATATTGCATTTTGTTTCAAGTGATTTGGGTGAAATATTCGAGCCAAATTTTTTCCTTTTAATTATCGATTACAACATTACAACCAAGTACCCGTTAAGGTTAGAAGATAAACCCAAACGTACTGAAACAACTCTAACCAGTATGGCGCCGATGATGGCGAGCATTGGTCAGAGGGTCTTCTACTCTAAATGCTGGAAAGGGAACTCGACGTCAAGTATGTGCTACCCAATCCAATGCGGAGTGAGGGGCGACCATATGACGGAGTGTTTACAATAATAATGCGTGAAAGAGAAATGCTGAAAGATGAAACTACTCAACACCCAGAATGTGCTTGCTAACCCAGACTGGGATAGTAGCTACCATAGGGCGGAGGTCAATTAAAACAATAGCAACTGCTGAAAAGTAAGAAGACTATTACAATCTGATAAAGCAAGAATCTATAATGCGGTCAGTACTACTGCCAGCTTACAATTTAAGAGATGAGATCTTGCTAACAATATAAATCAGCTTATAAGAGAGTTGTACAATATTCATGAACTTATTTGCGGGAAGTAAAGATCACAGAAACAGCGAATTAAGATCCAACCTTAT
Organism: Sequoia sempervirens; assembly: GCA_007258455.2. Lineage (NCBI taxonomy): Eukaryota > Viridiplantae > Streptophyta > Pinopsida > Cupressales > Cupressaceae > Sequoia > Sequoia sempervirens. The sequence goes on along the minus strand of VDFB02270286.1, from coordinate 7,111 downwards.
TCTCCAAGCTGGGGCAATCTTCACTGAAGTCTTCACGTTGCTTTGAGAGAACTATCACCACCAATCAATAGGGAAGATGCAGATTTATCCAATCTGCTGTGACAGACCTGCACTTTTCAACACATTACCAGCAACATAGAAACCCTTGAAATGCTCGAAACTCTCTCTATACTCCTCCAAAATACTAAATACCAATTGCAAAACTCTATTGAGATAGGGGCGCTCAAAACCAGATCATAAAACAGACTTGAAATGCAGATTCCAAGGAAAGCACGAATCCCAATGACACACAGAATGGTACGGCCCAGCACAGGGCGATTTTCTTTTATAAATTCAAATACTTCTCAGGAAAATCCAAAATCTAGCACACATGGGCGCCTAGCTTAAACTAAATGATTTATGCAATACCCATAATCTATTTTTTTGTCTTTTTTGAGTTACAAATGGAAGTATGGATCTGCTGTAGTAAACATGCAATTTCCAGAACTTGACTAATATGCAGAAACAGAAATCTAAAGATTCCAAATGCAGATTACAATGCACAATATTCAATGATCACACAAACTAAGCTGAAATCACCACTAGTTGTTATCTCACAAACAAGAAGCGATGCCCGAGCTAGGAGGCCTTCATTCCTCGAAGCAGTTCCAGAGCCAATCCGGCAGCATAACAGTATAGTCGACAAAAGATCCCAAATGATGCTCCAAGACTCCTTTTTATAATTCTCCAGTTGACTTCTCAAAACCCTAAAATCCACTTTTAGGTCAAAACCCTAATCTCCTCAAAGATGGCGTACTTTTCCTTCAAGGCTTAAGATTTGATATTTTAAATAAATATCATACTTTGATAAATGCGCCCTTCATAACCTTGCTTTGACTTTGGCAATAATTAAAATAATCTTTTAATGAGGGCGCCACCCTCAAAGACCACTTTTTAAAAACAACATTAAGTCATTAATCTAGGCCAATGGTCAACATTAAAATATAATATTTAAAACGTGACTTTTATAATTAAATGACTTAACTTATCCCTCCGAATGTGCCCTGAAGCCAATACTGAACAAAACATCTGACCAAACTGAAGCAGGAAGTCAACCAAGCTGAACTCAACTGGAAAGCTGCCAAAAATAGAATTTACTAAAAATAGTAAATTCCAGAAAGTGCTCTGAATGTCGAGGTGAACATACCATTGCGAAGCCCTCTGAAAACCCAGAAAGAATCTGCCATTGAATCCACCATCTCTGAGCAATGACCTCCTCAAAATTAGGAAACCCTAATTTTACCTTCCGACTAGCCTTCGGGTTTCCAGAAAAAGGCCAACGGTCACATGAACGATCAAGTTTGAGAAGGGGACATTACATTGGGCAAGTTAAGAGTGAGTTTTGAGCATTTGAATAGTTTCATAGGCTGCTGGTTTGAACTGCAAAATACAGATTTGTGGAAACAAAAGAAAACAGAAGTATTATTTCCAATTCCTTGTGAGAATTTGATGTGGCATCTTGAATCACGCCAAGGGATTATTATTGTATTGTAATGGTTAATATTTCCAGTTCTAATCTCTTGACAGGTGTATGATCTTCACTTTGTAAACTGACAGTAGTACTGGCAGTGATTCTTAAGCTTGTTCAATTTTGTTTGTAATGCTCAATTTCATTTGAAGTTTGTAATAGATAAATCTCCGCCCTATGGTAGCTACTTCCCATCCTGGGTAGCAAGCACATTCTGGGTGTTCAGTAGTTTTATCTTTCAACATTTCTCTTTCAAGCATTGTCATTGTAATCACTCCGTCATATGGTCACCCCTCACTCCGCTTTGGATTGGGTAGCACATACTTGACGTCGAGTTCCCTTTCCTGCATTTAGAGTAGAAGATCCTCTGACCAATGCTCGCCATCATCGGCGCCATACTGGTTAGAGTTACAGCATAAGCAGTTTGATTTTAGATCCTCTGACCAATGCTCGCCATCATCGGCGACATACTGGTTAGAGTTGCTTCAGTACGTTTGGGTTTATCTTCTAACCTTAACGGGTATTTGATTGTAATGTTGTAATTTGATAATTGAAAAAATCAAAAAAATTGGCTCGAAATATTTCATCTGTCCTCTGCATCCATGACTGTATCATAAGCCACACTTAGGTGAGCAATCATAATCTCGTCCCGGGGTTTATTAATTGCCATATCTCTTTCCTCATCCTGAAGACGAAGACGGAGCTCTCGTGCATTGTACCGCAACTGATATAACTCTGTAAGCATAGTACGGCCTCTAGCAACGAACTCCTCCTCCCATTCCTCCAAACGCTTGCCATATGCAACTAAGTGATTGAGTTGACTTTGCTCTGCCGGAGGCTCAAGCATCAGCGGGAGTGTGTTAATGGCATCAGGTCTATGCACAAGGCTAGAAATGACGAAGCTGTTTGATTTCAGCCTTGAGGGCTGCCTTATCCTCTCCGTCCTTTAGTATTCTATCCCTGGCACTGTCCGTAGCAACTTGTAGGAGATCAACCTGAGTCTGGCGTGTGCTGCGACCAAGGTTGACTGTGATGATGTCAAAATCCTGAGATTCTAATTCAGCCAAGTTCTTTCCCTATGGAGGTACGGCAGTCTCAACGACAATCTCCATGTCAGTGTTTCTCTGTACGTGAACCATGTTCTTGACTCTCTTGTCTGGCGCATCCTGGTAAATGTCATCAAAATCAGAATGATTAAGGACATAAGATGGCTGCCTCCTCTTCCTTCCTAACTGAGCTTCGATCCAAGATTGGTCTCGGCTAATGCTACTAGAAGGGTCTGCACTAGCGACAGGAGGTACTGATGAGAGTGAATGTGTAGAAGACCCACTGCGAGGTGGAGAGTCTAAATCCAATTCAACGTGAATTGGGATTGGTGAAGGCTCTGAAACTGGTGTAGGAGCTTGAGGCTGAACCTCAGGTACTGGTGGGCTCTGAACTGACCTCTGAACTGAATCTATGATAGGATGTCTCTCAGGCTCCGTGTGTGTAACAGTGGCAAGCGCGTCGCCCTTTGAATTGTTTGGCGCTTGTACTTTCTTGGGAGGATTACTCTTCTTTTTGTTAGGTTTCGACGAGGAAGGTAACGAAGGATTCACCACTACTGGCGGCTTTGCTCTGGGAACACTTACCCTCCTTGTCTTCTTGCTATCGAGGTAAAGTATACTATTCTGAATAAATCTACTTGACCTCTCTTTGACCGTTGCATATTCCTTGGCGTACCAATCTACTGCTGGAAACGGTTGTGTATCGACCTGCTCTCTGAAAAACTGAGGAAGAAATTCTCCCTCATCATTTGACAAACCTCCCACATCCTCTGACAAGAAAACAGAAATCTGTGAGAGAGAAAAGTGGCCGTAACTGCGTCTACGAACCTCGAAGTCATCTGCGCAGTTTTCCCAGTAATCCTCCATAGAAGGCTCGTGATATGTGCCTCCAGCAAGGCGAGCTGTATAATGACCTGAAAGGTCATAGGCACGTGCTTCAACAAGATACTTAAGATGATATTTCTCAAGCTCTTGCCCTGCGATCTTACTATCAATTGCCGACTTGCACCAATACATTCCAAATTGAAAAGGAAAGTTAAGTGATGGTCTGTTCCTGCGGCGTAGAAGACGATGAACATCATGCATCTGTCTAAGGAACTCCTGAAAGATTGTCTTATCCGAAGGATAACGTGGAAGCATAGCTGGATTTCCTGTGAAGCCATATACTCGGATGTAGGTGTATGTTGGGAATTGAATAAACCAATCTGCCCACCCATCCATCGCTGCCCTAGCAACTGCCGAGATACGAACATGCAATTCCCGGTCCAAGTTTCTCACTGTATAAGTCAGAAAAGCCTCGTGAACACGCTTGAAATGACGTTCAGCTCTGGTGAACTCAAGCTGATCAGAATATTGATAAACTTTCTGAACACTGAGGATGCCCATGGTGTTTAATCCTCGGAACTGACCCTGATAAGCGATCAAGTACACGAGATATGAACACATGTGAAACTCATGGGCAACTAAGAAACCGGTGATCTGCCTGTGGAGAATGTCACTGATGAAGGATGCCCAGTCATAATGCTCCTGCCCAAAAATGATGCGACCAATAATGTAATACATCCAAGGCTGGAAAACATTTGCATGTTCTTGACCTGAGACACGATTCAGGAGTGTGATTAGAATCGCATACTCATCCTTGTATTCACCGCGACCCACATTGTTTGGCAATCTATTCTTTGCTTGTTTTAACCATCTTTCTGCCATCTTCTTCTAACACTTATCCATATCAGCATCAAATGCCTGCGCACACTGCTCCATAGAAACAACTAGGCTGTTCTGGTGTTGAGGAATGCCAAAACTCCTTTCGATTTCCAAAGGTTTGAGACTGCAAATGACCCATTCATTAATCCCGACACTATCTTTCATTAAGTAGAATTGTAATGCTTAATGCAAGCCATCAACAATTCAATACAAAGGAACGGAGATAGGTATGGAAGCTACTTCTAGTAAACCGTGACCGCCAATATTCTCAATGATTGAACTTCATCTTTAATCGGTTCAGCACCGCTTCTCGCAACACTTTTGTGAAGATTCACTTCAACCAACTCAAGGAAATCATGAGTATGGCTTTGGTCCTCAGATTCGAGCCGAAAGTGAATTGCATTCTCAAAAATTAGTCTGCTGGATCAGGAACTTGACTATATTCTCACAAGATTTCTGGAAAGCTAAAAATAGCCTGCGAGAGTTAAAAATAGCATTTCGAAGAATTATTTTCAGCGAAAAATCCGAGATATGGGTTTTGTCCAGAAAAGGATTCTAAGACAACCCAGAACTTCAGATTTGCGAAAATTCAACTTCTACTCGATTGTGTTATCCTAAATTTTTAACTCGTTTTAAAATTTAGGTAACCAATCAAAATTTTCTTAAAACTTGAGATTTTTCTTCTCTAAGGCACGTATTACGAGGTGCAAAGAGTGGAAAATCTCTGTTTTAGGTTGATTAACCTTTGGGTTACTCTTTTTCCTCTTTACGTTTCCGTTTTCGTCGATTTCTAAGTTGTTTTTGGTGTCTTTTTCACCAATTTCGGGTTTTCAGAGCAACTCAGCAAATAGGGAAATTTAGACTCCAAAGCAAAATTGCTAAAGTTTCTCAAAAACCCGAAATTGCTTAAGTGCTCAAAAAACCCCGAATTTGTTAAGTTTTTATATTTTGACAAAAAGCAAAATTGCTAAAATGTTTCAAAAACCCGATTTTGCTTTAATGACTTGAAAAGTTCGAATTTTTCATAAGTGTTCATTTTTGTTAAAATGAAAATTGTCAAGTCATCTAAAAAGTGCGAATTTGCTTAAGGCAAAATTGTTATTTGATCTTGAAAACCCGATTTTGTTAAAAAAAGCATGTAAAGCTTCAAAAAAAGCCCGATTCATGTTTTTGATGACATTTTGCATTGCAAGAACTTCTGAAAAGTCCGACTTCTCTCAGATTCGAGCTGGTTGAATTCTTCTTTGCATTTACTTCCCCATTTTATGGAGATTTGGTCGACCTTAATGCTTCAAATTCGGACTTTTACCAGTAAATAGCCGGATTTCTGTCTTCTTTTCAACGCGCCTAGGGTTTATTTCTTCATTGTTTTGCAGTTCGAACTCTTCTTCAGGTATGCTACGCCTTTCTTCATCTTGCTTTTAGCATTTTGCTGTTATTTCTTGCTTTGTTTAAACGTTATTGTCTTCTGTATATACGTTTTACATTTTTATGACTGTTACAAAACGCGTTTTTTTATTTTTACGCGTTTTTCCTTCTATTTTTCGCTTTTATCATGGTTATTTTTGTATATTTGTTGGTATTTTTGTTAGTTTTATCAAAACGCGTTTTTCTTACTGGTTTTCATTATCTTAAATGCGTTTCTTTATCTGAAAAGTCTGCCTTCACATAAAAACGCGTTTTTATAATACGCATTCGTATCATATCTCCTCCATTTCCCTTCATCTCATTTGCTATTTCATTTTCCTTACATATACTCCATGTTTTCGTCATGAATCCTATGCATAACACATATATTCCATCTAAATTCGCCTTTTATTACCAAAACGAGTTTTTCATTATTTTGCTGTTTCAAGCAATAATGTTTTAAATTCATTCCATTCTCATATGTCCTTCATCCCACACGCCCTCTCCTCCATTTCACTAAAATTTTGCCTTTCATTTCATTTCATATACCTCCATACTTCATATATAACGCGTTTTTCATTTTTAAAAATGCTGCCTTATGATGAAAACGTATTTTTCATTTTACCATCCATTTCCAGCAATAAACTATCATATACCATATTCGTTTCTACCATTTTCATCCATTCACCTCAAAATATCCACTATCATTTTATAAAATAAATAATTCACTTTGTCTCTCATTTCGGATTTTTAGCTCAAAAATACAATTTCGGGATTTGCAGCTGAAATAACAATTTTTAAAACATTGCAAGGTTGAAAAATTGTTAAACTTCTGAAAAATCCCGATTGCCTTTGTGAAAATTGTCAAAGCTCTTTAAAATCCCGAAATTGCAAAAAGCAGAAATTGTTAAAGTGTCAAAAAGTTCCGAAATTGCCGAAGTCATTCAAAAACCCGAATTGCCTTAAAAAACACAAAAGTTGACCTTTTTGGACGAAATTCCAAATCCAAGCCAAGATCTCTTTATCTTGCTGTTTCAAGAAGAGACATGCTGTTTTTGACTGCCACCATTCCATTCATTTCGATTTCATTTTCATTTGCCTTCCATCTTTCTTCCAAAGTCCATTTCATTGTTCTAGGGTTTGAGTTTTGCCATGTCCACTCACGTTGATGCTGATGATGTTCTGACCTTATGGGGTTTTCACCGCAGTCTTGCAGATTCCTGTTCAATGATAGACGAGCCAACTTCTCCAGCAGGCAAAAAGATGAAGTATAAATTCGACAAATATCAAAATGAGATTTCTCCGTCTCGCGTCGTTTCAAATATCGACGAGATCAAAGACACAGAAATCGGGCATGTTGATATGTCCGAATTTCTTGAAAGAGCTGAGAAATCCACTTCTTCTGATATGCAAAAATTGCTGAGGAGTCATATTCATTTGGTGGCTT
>VDFB02270285.1:0-11385 GCA_007258455.2 Sequoia sempervirens | reverse complement strand
CAAGTCTACACACTTTTTGCTCCTAAGAAGGTGTAGTGTATTCCTTTGGTTGAGTCATATAAACCTCTTTCCATTCAAGCAAGACTTTTGACATCCATTTGATGAACTTCCCCAACAAATGGAGCTGCTAGTGCTAGAACCTACTTGATGGACTTGATCTTTGCAATGGTGACAAATGTTTCTTCATAGTTAATGCCTTTTCATTTTGTGCATAGCCCTTGGCTACAAGTTGGGCCTTATATTTGTCAATGCTTCCATCTACTTTGTATTTTATCTTAAACACACATTTGCATTTGATAACTTTCTTCCTTGGTGGAAGATCAACAAATTCTCAATTGTTGTTTTTCATTAATGTCTAGTATTCTACATCCATGGCATCTTTTCAATACTGTGACTCAAGAGCTTGCTTTATTGTTTCTTGTTTTGTGTTTTGTATCATTGTGCACATGAGAGCCAAGTTTACTTCCTCACAAGCCTTGCTACAAGTCTTTGGCTTTGAAGCAGAAATATTAGAAACTGTATCTGACTTTGCATCTTACATGGTGTGATGTATGAAATATTCCTCGAAATAAATTTTTGTTTTTCAAATTACAAATTACAATCCAAGCACTCGCTAAGGTTCAAGTAGCTAAACCAAACGATACCGAAAACAACTCTAACTGTACACCCCGTGATCCCATGTGGCAAGGTGTGAGCATTGGTCGAGGATCTTAATCAAAATGCTTATGCAAGAACTCTAACCAAGAATGGCTACCGATGATGGCGAAAAGCATATGGTCGTGAGGATCCCTGGCCAATCTAATATAAATTAAAAGCACACTCTATTAACCTCAAGTATGTGCTACTCAATCCACGCGGAAGTGAGGCACCATGGGCGGCGTAGATAACCAAAATTACAATGCTTGAAAGAAATAACCGTACGTTGGGAAATACCAACACCTGCACGTGCTTAACCAATCGAAAGTGAAGTACTATAGGGTGGGAGATGACCATACAAAATAACTTCACAATGAAAAGTGAGCATTACAAATTAGAATTGAACAAGATTGAGAATTACTGCCAGTACTACTGTCAGTTTACAAAATGAAGATCATTCGCCTGCCAAGAGCATAGGAATTTGAAAGATTAACATTACATCATATAAGAACTCTCCTTGGTTTGATTAGAGATGCCAAATCAATAAACCTCTCAGTGACCAAAATAATAATTCTGTTTTTCCACAAATCTGCACTTTTAAATTAAAAACCAGCAACCTAGGAATTCACTCATATGCTCACATCTCTCTCTTATCTCATCCGATTGACTTGAAACAAAATGCAATATTCCCTAAGAATGATGGCGCCTAGGATAGAACACTAAAAACAGATCAAAAAGCCATGTATTAATTATGCACAGATCCCAATGCAACAGCAGATGGTACGACTTTCAAGAAGGGGCGATCTGCCTTTAAAAATCACAGCTATCTCTAAAAAATCTGCAAACTGGAGGAAAGTGACGCCTAGACTTGACAAAGAGAATAAGATAATACCCAGAACAATATTTTTGTTGTTTTTTGACTTATGAATAAAAACACAAATCGGCTGTAGCTAAACAATGCAATATTTGGAAAACCTCTAATATGCAAAACTGAACTAACAATGCACAAGCTGAATACAATGCTCAAAAACCAATGCAAAACTCACTAATTACGCTATCTCATCACTAGTTGCTGTATTGCAAGCAAGAAGCAATGCCCGAGCTAGGAGGCCTTCATTCCTCGAAGCGATCCAATACCATTCCGGCAGAGTAACAATACTGTAGACAAAAGATACTGAATTGAGGATCAAAGTCTTCCTTTTATAATTTCCTGTTGACTTCTCGAAACCCTAATCTTCTCTTCAGAGTCAAACCCTAATCCCTTCAAAAGATGGCATCCCTTTCTTCAAAGCTCAATCTTGACTTTTTTAAATAAATTCAACACATTAATAAATGCGTCCAAACTTAAGGCTTGATTTGACCTTGATAAATTATAAAATAATCTTTAATGAAGGCGCCACCCTCAAAAGACCACTTTTCAAAACAACATGAAGTCAATAGACTAGGCCAAGGGGGTCAACGTTAAAATATAACATTAAAACGTGACTTTAATTAAATAGCTCAACTTATCTCTCCAATTGTGCCCCGAAGCCATAAATGAGCAAGCCAACTGATCAAACTGAAGTAGGAAGTCAACCATGCCGAACCCAACTGGAAAATTGCCAGAAATAGAATTTACTACAAATAGTAAATTCCTGAAGATACTCAGAACGCCAAGAAGAACATATCACTGCGAAGCTTTCTGAAAACCCAGAAAGAATCCACCATTGAAACAACCAACTCCGAGCAAGAACATCCTTCAAAAAAGGAAACCCTAATTTTACCTTCCGACTAGCCTACGGGTCTCCAAAATAGGCCAACGGTGACTGGAAAGATCAGGTTTGATAAGGGGACATTACAATCTATGAGGCATTCTCTATTCCTCTGCATTTGTTTCCTAAATTTTTCATGGTGGCTTTCATAGATGTGACCATTATAATTATCTTCATGTGTGTAGTTAGAGATGAGTATTTTAACATCTTGATGTGCTTGTCACACTTGGTGACTTATACCAGATAGATCATTGATAAGAGAAGAATAATGTTTCTCAATCTTAGTAACATAAGAACTAATCTTATTCTGGGCAAAAAAAATATTATTTAACTTGATCTGATTTTCTAAACAATTATTATCAATAATTCTTACATCCACAGCCATGTCATCAATGTTTTCTTGGGTTGAAATCATCCATTGTGCTAACCAGTTTCTTTGGGCTTCCAAATTCTTTTGTTTTTCTCCCAGATCTACATGAAGTTTGGCTTCATATCTACCCCATAGTTTTTTATTTGGATCAATGACTGTAAAGGTTTCAGGGGTTGGCCATTTTTTGGGTTAATAACATCTTTTTTTCCCCTTCATTTCTAATTTGTATGTGCTTTTCTTCTCAACACCAGCCTTGAGAAGTTTTTCTTTCATCATTCCATACTTTTCTTCTATTTTGATTATCTTAATCTCCTTTCCTTTTTACCTGAATGACCTTCTTCAACCAATTTCTTACTGGCTTGCCTGGCTAACTTATCTGTGAGTTACGGATTACTACTTAGATCTAAAAGTGTAACTAAGGAAGCTCTATAGGGATAAGGATTTACTAAGTGCTGATGATATAAGGGAAAGTAGCTAGATGATCCAATAGATTCTTTAGGATCTTATAATCCATATATGGCTTATTGGAAGTACTAGGAAAATTTCTAGACAATGAATATGATTGAGATGACATACTAGATATTTCACTTATCAACTCATCTAGCTGCTCAAATAGAGCTTCTTATGGAATTGATCTAAGATCTACACTAGATAACCTATGACTCTATGTACAGGGTCTGTTTGATAACCATTTACTAGATGGTACAAAATATTCTTGGAATCTGGGTTGTGACTAATTAATAAGTTTTTCTATGACAAGAAAAACTATATCAAACATTGTATGGTCATTGTGACACCCATAATCCAAGACATTCGAATTCCGTTCTAGATAACTTACCTCCACAGGAAAATTTGTGGGCAAAACGCAATATTTAATAGCCTATAGATACATCTACCACCTATGGTTGTATAAACTGATTTAGGCAGTAACTCGACTTCTTTAACCTATAAAAACAAGAATGTAGACTATACATACTTATCCTCAAGACTAATGGTGAAGTGTGGATGGACAAAATTTTTAGCATCACCTCCCTTTTTCTCATCAAAGGCTTTTGTGAGTTGTCCTCAAAATTGGGCTATGAAAACTAGATCTCAAATATGACATCGAGTGTCAATGAGACTACCAAAATACTTAGTTCCTATTTTGTAGTTAAAATCAGGATGAACAATAATATCTACATAAAAAAAAAGTGTAAATAGAAAAATCATTTTTCTTTCCATCTCTTAATGTCTTCAGGTAATAGAAATTGAAGGTAAATTGGACAAATCCCAACACTAAAGACACAAAGATTTATTTTAGATTGATGCACAAAATTCATAGTTTTGGCATTAATTCCTTTCTTAGGATATAGATCTGAGATTTTAACTTCTAAAAATTTAAAGTCCCTTATCATCTATATATTCTTCTTTGTCGTCAAAATAATTGTGAATGACAAAAGAGAGAGAACTACTAGCATTCATAGAACCTTTGACTTGCCATTGCAGGTAGATAAGAACTTACTTGGGCTTTTGAATCCTTTTGCTGTTACATTTTTTGGCTTATTTCTCACCCTTCCATGCCTATCCTTCATCTTCAATACATGATTTATAGTCTTATTGTGAGTCCACAACTACTCATGATCTTATTTTTCCATAGTTAGCTCCAAATCGAGATGCAACAACTTGTCTCTAGCCAAGAATACTTAGCCTTTCTCTACAAAATAATGGTAATAACTATGAGGACAGATAACCAATGATGCAACAAATTTTAGGGATGATAATTTATTTGCTATTAAAGCATTCAGTAAAAGAAATATCTTCATATCTCAATACATCATTAGGCATGATAACAAGAACAAGGCTCTGATACAATTATCTATAACACACTGAAGATTATGCATGATTTTTTTTGTAATTTTTTGATTTTTTTTATTAATTTTATATTGATTGTAATTACTATTTTGAAAATCCCTTGTGTATGTCACACATAAGATGACCTAAACTTATCATTTTTTTTTCAAATTGAATAGAATTGTCTGAAGATTGTGCACATACAATTTGTTTTTCAAAAAAAATATTTAAAAATAAAAAAAATAATCGAATTATAAAAAAAATACATATTTGGAATCTACACAATCTCAGCTATAATGGGTTTTAATTTCGTCATTTTTTTTTTTGCAAAAAAACGTCTTCAAACATATGTCCAAAGTCACTTTTTTCTACTAACACTGACATGACCTTCAAGTTGTGGGTCAAAGTAGGTCTAAAGCTAAGGGTTGGCTTCCCAAGCCTTTTTTTGACCTGAAACCCATAGTAAAAATTGGGCCAAAAATTGAAATTTTTGGAAACAGGTGCTCATTCTAGAAACATGATCCCATTTTAAAAAAGATTTAAGCCTTTATGAAATGGGATCCCACTTGAAAATAGGATACCGCTTTTGGCTCAAGGTCCCAAAGAAAAATGGGATCCTGTTTGCTAAATAACGTGATTCCATTTTGTTTTTCTCAATTTTGGGATTTTGGCTAAGTCTAAAACTTCCATAAGAAGTGGATTCATCTTTCATTAACCTAAAAACTCCTAATATCTATCACTTGTGTGCTATTGGCAATAACTAGCTAATCCTTAGGTTACAATAGTTAACTCTTGACATTTGTCACATGCATGCTATTGGTAATGGTTAGCTAAACAATGCCTATATCAAACTTGGCTTTGATAATGGGGTCCATCTTATAGCCAAGTAAAAAAAAAATCTCATGAAGGTTAACACACCTTAACTAGGTGATCATATAACAATACCTCGTACAATGATCCATTAACCTATGCACATTATCATATACATTTTGGAGGTTAAATTCCATCCACTCACATATACATCAACAAATATAAACTCATAAAGTAATATCAAATTCCATTCACTTTCTAATTATTCCACAAGAAAAGTAATTGTATAGTTATTATATGTGTTATAAGGACTATACACTAATATGATTATTCAATTGTCATTTTAATGATAACATCAATTATTATGAGGAAAACTAGATTTCTTGGCCTAGCAAAGGCCATGCAAGAAAATAACTAATCACACCACATTCATCCTTTTTAAATATATAGGATCATATAAATTCACATGTAAAAATCCAAATTTGTACTCAACTATTCTTAATGCAATAAGTAACCACTTCTAATCATTAAAAACTCCACATTATAACACATAGGATAATGATGTAAATAAATGTTACATATATCAACTTTACTTCTTAGACTTGTAATTCATACAATAAGACCAATTAGATAAAGCTAAAACATATTTTTTGACATAGGGATAATCCCAAAACCTAGATCTATTACTTAAACACCTCCCATGTATACTTGGGTCATAAGGGTATCCTTGGCCCAATGATTGCTTGCATGCCTATACATCTACTTCCAAATTATATTAAAGACATATATAGTTTTCCTCACAAATTAATCACTTAAGGAACCTACACTTTGATTTATATACTTAGAATATAATTTATCATAGTCCTTGAAGATAGAGTTATATGTTCAAGTTTCCTTATTGCCAATCTAAGCATACTTATCAACTTGCATAAAGGTTAGAATATCCCATAGAATACATAACCCATTTCATAATCAAATGACATACAATATGGACATTATATGAAAAATAAATATAAAGCTCCAAATGATAATATAATAAGAATACCATCGACAAGAATTAGTATTTTAAGACAAAATTTCTAGTGTCTTAAATTTGTCATAACTTTCTCTTTTCTCCACAAAATTCAAAAATACCTAGAAATAATTTAGATAGATTAATAATCACATAAAATGTTTTTTTAATTTTATGTCAACTTGATTAGTTAAGACAACAATGGTAATACTCTATCGTGGAGCTCTCTCACTCTCTCTAAAATACATAGGACAATTCTAATTTATTTCTCCAAAGAGAAGATATTAAATTGAATATTCACAATAAATCATGATTAGGTCTTATTGGATAGGGTTTAATAAACAATAGTTATAAAGTTAACACTAATTAGCAACACATTTAGTTTTCTTGCATCACAATTTTTAAGTTAGAATACCAATTTATGGTACTAACCATGTATTATAGAAATCAATATCATGTTAATGTTCAATCTAAGGTATTGAAAGTGAATCAAATTCGTAACCAAGTTATGATACCATTTAGGTGACGATCATATCTTCCATAATTGAGCTAAGATAAATTTATATGCCCACACTTACTATGAAATCACCTATACATTATTACAATACCTTCACATTTAGAATTATATGAGTGTATTTGTAGCAATATATAGATGACACTATAAACCTATTATGTTCCTCTATAAAAACCCATAATTCTTATTTACTAATAACCATACTATTCACTATTTTACTAACAAACATAATTATGCAATATTAAGGTAGGTAGGATGGTAGCCTAATTTAATATAATACCATATATATTCAAAACACTTATATACTTCATGATAAAATTTCACCTTTTATAACATTTAGGATTTTAACTATACCAATTTTGTTATCTTCCTTTAGTCAACATGTGTATCCTTTCTATCTAATTTTCAATTTATTTCGTTGTTGTCTAATAACTTAGTTAGTGTGTTAAGATAATAATTTTATGTTCATATTATTAAAAATCCCTTGTAGATTTTATTAACAACTACTAGTAACATTATTTGACATCCAAGTTCAAATGCACTAGGAACAACCTTACAATTGGTTTCCTTTCAAAGTTGGATTACTTACAATGCAAGTAGGGATTCAAGAATTCCCTTCCATGCATACATAAAGTAGAGGATAATAGTTAAAGGATTATACAAATTGGGTTGACTCATGAGAGAATTGATAAGATGACAAGTAATTCATCAACATCTCCTAAAGAGATCCATCCCTATGGGATTAATAACTACATTATGACACAATAACCTTATTAAAACATTGTATGTTCTACTATATGTATATCATTCATAGATAAAAGAAATTATATATACATATTTACTTAGCCATATTTGTTTTATCGTACATTACACTATGTACACAAATGGCTTGTCAAAATTACTCATAAGAAAGAAATGAAAGGGCCTAGACAAGGTATATTAGCCATTCACAAGTGTCTTAAGATAGTAATAGGATTATTTGTAGACCTTAAAGCCCCATATAATTGTATGAATATTAATCCCATTATTTAGATACAATTTCAAAATAGAAATGTTAAGCAATAAAGTGTGGGTATCCACTAACATATTAAGGGTAGATGAAACTCATCAAATACTAAATGTTTGAATACCCAAGAATTAGATGCATGTACTCAATAATTAGAAATAAGATTCAAGGCATTTAAACCATTTGAAAAAATACCACTATGTGATGTAATACATACACATACCAAATTTCTAATTACAATAGGTTTTTAGGCATCTTAATAGAGATACCAAAATAGTTTCCTATTGCCCTACCCAAAGACCCATTAAACTTGTAAAATACATTCACAAGCTACCAATAATTCCTTATCAAAGAACATAAAAGTGGGAGCATTTCTATTAGGACCATGACCTACTTAAAAAGTATGTTAAAATAGAGGTTTCTCAATCATGCATTTCTAGAGAACTATAACCAACCACACTAATATTTTTATAAGAATTTAACCAATTCAAGAACTTCCAAAACACATAAAACCATACTTCCTCACAAAAAAAATCTCGCTTCCAAAATTATAGTAATGAATATATAATTTAAGGTTCCCACAAAAATTCAATGTGTTAACTCTTATCTTACCAAGGAGGAAAATTAATTTGAAGAATACAGATTGGTCTACCTTGCCATGCTAAAATGATCAATAACATAATAAAAAATGAGGAATCCCCATGATGAATGTTTGTATTACATGTAAAGAGCACTCCCCTTTGTTTGAATGTCATTCTTTTTTCCTTGTGTGAACTCGCATAAGCATAGAGCAATTTACACCTTGCAATTTAACCACCACACAAATCTATGGTAGATCAAAAGAGAACATTTGAATGCAATATCATAGGTGTATGAGGGAATTCTTCCAAGACTAACTATGGTCTCTAAGGAGAGTGTATAATCCTCCATAACACAACAACATTCAAAATATGGCATAAATATAGCCCATGTTTCTCCCTTCCTTACACATCATTTTAATCCTCTAGAAAATTATATTCTAATCCATTTAATTTACAAAAAATCCTATCCCATGTTGTGCTAACTCACATTGTAGAAAATTTATTTAACAACCTACCTCCTCTCATGTGTCTTCATTGTCCCTCTAATTTATTTTATCATATGTATTTAATATTCTTTTATATATTTTTAAGTAGCCTATATAAATCCATAAGTTAAACTGTTAAATAGGCGCAAGACAACTGAGAGGGGGGTTGAATCAGTTTTCACAAAAAATCAAACTTAAAACTTCAACACTTATCAATTCCACAACCACACTATTATGTTATTAAGTAAGAGCATGGAACACAAATAGAAAAAATTAAATCAAGACAATGAACACCAGATTTTAAAGTAGGAAACTCAATAAGGGAAAAACCACGGTGAGGATTAACTCACAATATAAAGAGATTATAAAATTGAATACAAAGGCTCACTGCCCAGAAGGACTTACTATCCAAGTACAAAGGTTCATTGCCTACAAAAAGGACTCACTATCCAACATGGAGGCTCACTGCCTACAAATACAAAAGAGAACAAAATATTTGCCACATCAATTAACACACATCCATAGCTTGAATAAGGATTGTAGAAAACTTTAGCTCACTTCCTTTAGGAATCCAATACAATAAGAATGATTGTCTCAACTCACTCACACACACACTTCTACTCTTATGATTTGTGGCTCACTTTCATCACTTTACATCACACTTTCATACAATTCTTCACAATTTGACTTGCTTTTATACCATCCTCAACCTTAGAAACTTTCTCCAAGGTCAACCACAAATACCTCATTTCCTAAATTCAAATTAGGTCGGCAACTCAAAATTCCCGTGGTGGAAAGGAATAAGAGTGGGCCAATAAAAACATTTTTCCAAGATAAAAATAATATCTTGAATCAACCACACGCTTCCTTTAATTAAATTTTATTCTTCAAATGAAGTGTAAACACTAGGTCGACTAAACCTAATGAAAACAAAAATGAACATTTATGTACACGCTTCCCAATAAGATGAAATGCAAAATCCACAACATGCTTCGTTATGCATGAGAATACATCTTAGATTTCTTCAGATACATCCATAGTAAATGTAATATGCTTCAAACATTGAACACCTTTCACCAATTCATCCCAACAGTGCAAACCCATACTGAATCACTGAAACATTACTTTTAGATCACCAAACTTCAACATTCTTTGCCAAAACCTAGAGAACACCATCTCAAGACATATCCCAGATCTGCAAAATCTGAAACAAAACAATGGAGGATTGTGGAGTAGAAAAATTTCTCTCATTCCATAGAAGATCAACTCTTCTAGAAAAATTCACACACCAGTGAATGTAACTTTCACATACCATCACACCAGAAACTAAAACTCAGGATATATCACTACAAGATCACCGTTATCAAATCTTCAAATCTGCACAGGCATAGGATCAACATAGGAGAAACATGAAGCACATACTGGAGCACATTCTGAACACATTCATCACTCTGACTTCTCTTCTTTATTAATTTTCTAAAAAGCACTTGGAAACTCATCAACACAGCACATCTGCAATGACATAAAGATAGCTCCATGTACTCACAACATCTCAGTAGCATCTCAACTATACATGTATAATCTACAACATACTGCACTATGTTGACATCAATGACAACACCACCAGACTAGCTCATACTTGCAACAATCTCCCCCTTTGTCATTGATGGGAACACATGATGTGAAAAACCATCAAAGGCAACATTTTACACAATATCTCGGGAGAACACCTTCTCTTCCCCTGCAATTGTTTTTCACATGACTTTCTCTCCCCCTTTGACATCAATGGCAAAGACCAAAAACTCTGATTACTCCCCCTTAGGAGTATACTCATACTGCAACAATGAAAACCTTTTCTACTCCCCCTACGAAGTAGACCCATCTATCAGTCCAAATAAATAAAGAATCTGTGAATTCACTAGATTGCTGCACTTTCATGTGCACTTATTTCAGAGGGCCAATGACCACCAACCTCTCCCTAAGATGCTCAAAAGTATCCTTCAGAAGAGCCTTGGTAAATAAGTCTATAATTTGTTCCTTTGTTGTCACATACTCCAATTTGACTTCATTCTCCAACACTTTTTCTCTTAGGAAATGATATTTGATAGATATGTTTTTTGTTCTTGAATGCATAGCTGGGTTCTTTGAAATGTTTATTGCACTTGTGTTATCCTGAAGAAAATTAAAATAGGCTCATCACATATCACTCCAATGTCTTTCCAAAGTTGCTTCATCCACAAAACACATTGATGCGGCGGATGCTGCAACAATATATTTTTCCTCTGTATTGGATAAAGAAACTAATTCTTTCTTTTTACATAACCATGAAACTAATCTTCCACCAAGAAAGAAAGCACCACCACTAGTACTCTTTTGGTCATCTACACATC